>JAGDQP010015162.1:0-23627 GCA_022664845.1 Lepisma saccharinum | reverse complement strand
AAAAAATCTGTACATCCTGGTCCGTTTGAATAAATTATTTTGACTTTGAAGTTAGGTCTTATAAATGTACTTGCGGTATGTTAAATGAAAGAACTGAACTTAATGAAACAACGTAAAAATTAAATGAACTTTATTTGACTTTCAGGTCATCTAGTGTGCTGTGCTGTTAGCAAAGCCGAATCAGTGAGTTAATGTTTATTCTTCAAAGTGACCTCAGTTGAAGATTCTCCCGCTCCGGTCATTCAGCTGGGTCCAATTAACCAAACTATTCCATCAATTCTGTTTCTGTTCTTCATGCAAAACAACAGTAACACCGTCACCCTTTACTATGTGGTGTAAAGATGACGATCCCGCCACTGGTTCATCTGTGCATGTAAAGATTATGGAAAAGGGACCGCTTCAAATAAATAGTAAGTCACAAGCCCTTCGAAAATAAAAATGTTGAAAACTAACAAATTTCTGCTCTATTTCAGATTGAACGGAGATACATACTACCAGTGAAAATAAAATTCTCGGTGACTGACTGTCAGTGACACAATTATGAAAACTAGACTCAATTACTGAAACGGGAATAAGAAAAGTTCATTTGAAGACCTTGATATAAACTGCGTAGTTTTGGAGTTAGTAACACCAAAAGTTATCGAGCGTCAAAAATGACATCATGTTTGCACATATGGTGATGCCAGACATCGATTTAGCAAGTCATAATCAGAGTACTAGCAAATATATATTTTACCGAAGTTTGCTATTGAGGAGTTTTCCCAAAAAAGAATTTCATGGTGAAGGATTTATCATTGGATTTAGAAATATATCAAAGATCTGTTCTAATCAGCAATCTCCAGTCATCAATTTAATGAACTAGACTTACTGGGAAATACATCCAGTGGGATTTGCTAAGCCAACACGTCATACTTAATCAGGTTTCAAGATATATCGTCATTTGTTATGATACCTGTATCGAAACTGCAAACATCTTTGAATTTATTCATAGAAAGTCCTTTTCTTCTTTTTGCGGCCTGAGTAACATGTATGTAAAAGAAGAACAAATACATTGAAATCAGAAATGTAAGACCCTACTTCATCGCCAGAACATGGAATGTGTCCTATCTTAGAACATAGTTCACTGTATTTTTAACTCATCAGGTTTCAATTGTCCTTAAATTTTCCTCTTATAAGAAACTGATACCATATATCCATTGAACATGATTTATTCAGGATGCATTCTTTTTGTTTAAATTTCAAGTTACTTTGCATCCCTCTCTTGATCTCGGGGTTTTGTACCAATACGTGCCAGGTACCTTCGTCTCTTATAGTTGGGTTTTAAATAATCATTTGGGACATCTTTCTGAATTGCATGATATGCTCTTTTTCTTCAATTTTTAGTGTTGCAATGAACAACCAACCAATTATTATACGGTACTAAAAAATTATACTTTCACATAAGAATTGAATTTACCAGTAATATAACAGTTTTAATCATTCGTGTTAATACTATTCTTAAAGTTAGAGCTAAGTCGTCTACTATAAATAGCTCAGATATGTCGAAGTTACACAATTCCCCCCAAAAGTTACACATTAAATTATATGCCTGTCTTCCAGGAAACGATATGCACTTGTTAAGACCTTGAGCGTTCAGAAAATAATAAAAAAAATCTGGTGATTTTTTAAAACAAATATTGTGGATCGTTTTCAACGATTTCCCGAAAAATGGCACACAGACCTATAATTCTGTCTTTCGGAATCCACTTCAATTGCAGAATGTGAACCACGTAAAAACTGGAAACTGAACTGTGGAGGTATAGAGAAGCTGAATTAAGGTAGGTTTTCAAAGATAACTTGTTTATGAAAGTTATAAATAGTATTGCCTTCGTACTTTAGTGACTATTAAATGTAAGTATGAAGAACAACAATGTATTTGTGATGTTTAATTGGTTTATATCTATATTTTCAAATCTTCAGAAATCATATTCAGGCTTATAAACTTGCGTGACTTCTTCAAAGAGTTTTTTGAACAATTTTGAGACATACAATTTTTAGTTCGTGCGTAGAATTCCCATGGATTGCCGCTGCCTAGTCCACTGTCTAAGCCTATAACTACTCTTGTTTCCGATGGAGGAGGTGTTAGTGAACTTGAAGAGGCTCATGTTAAACCTAGTAGTCATGTCGTAGAGTCGAGAGATGTTCAAGCAGTTAATTAAATGGAGGTTAAACTGCTTTGGGATGTAAATAATCACCCACTTAGCCATTCTTTATCTTTCTTCCTATTTCCTCGATCCATTTATTTCCTTTTTATCACTCTCTCCTTGTTTTCTCTGTTCTCATTCCTTCTCTTTTCCCTTTCCAATTCCTCTTATTTATACTCCCCTCCTTTTCTGGCATACTTCCTAATCATAATTGCTTTAGTGTTAACCTGATAAGTAACCAGTGTCAGTAAGTAGAGACATTTCAAATAATTTGACTCAAGATGTGGAAGATTATAAAGTAGGGCCGGAGAAAGAGAAAGAACATGGAATTCACTGCTACAAACACTTTTACTTAGCTGATGCGTTAAAATATTTCATTGTAACTATACATTTAGATCCAAGTAACATAGTTTTTTTTATAACAACACGACAGCTGTGATTTTTAATCAACGTGGTTATAGAAATTGCATACGCTGGTGCCAACACGCTATAAAAATTGCACATGATTACAATTGGAAAGCAGGTATCATAACCAAGATTCGGGACCGTTTACATAATGCTGAATAAGCTCTTTGGGAAACAGAATCCATATATATTTATCCAGAGAGTAACACTGTAACAAAATTGGAGACAGAAGCGTACACATGGACACTAGCTACGGAAGAAGAAACTTTAGCCACAGAAGCATCAGTACATATCACAGGCAGTGAACAACCGAATGCGGTAATTATACATTTTTAGGTCACGTTTTTTTTATGAAGATCACGAGTTTTATGTCCGTAGAAGAGTGGTATAACAACCCAAAAGTTAATATTATGGGAAACCTAATGGGATCTGAAAAAACATCAATGAAATAATTGCAGATAGTGGAAGATTCAATGGTAGTTGTCTCTTCAGAAACGAAGCTTACAATATCACAGGATCAGACTGAATGTGAAAATATCGTGACATTCTTAGATACATCGTTAGAACAGAGGATACAGACGCAAGAAGTAATTGGTAAGGAACAAAGGGTACTTAAGTGAGGTAGAAGACAACTGACAAAACGCAAAAAGTCAGTAATAGTTGGGATAACATAGTTAAAACTATAAATCGTATGTGGTACGAGCATGTTTTAATAAATCCGTAATTTTCCCTAGCGAAAGAAATTAAATATGAACTAACAGAAAATGATAATTTTGATCTTGCTTCAGTATACTTGGAAGAGTATAGGTGATTTTGTTTTGTCAAGTGAGATTTAAAAGTTCATTGTGTTTCGTTGTACTTATTCTTGGTAATTTTGGAACGGAAACATATCCTGTGAATTTAAGTCTATCTATTAAATTGTACCATAAGCAGGAACATATCGCAACTACAAGAAAGGTTTCCGCTGCGTTGAATTTCTCCCTGTAGGGAACAAGAGTCTCAGCAGTAGTGAAGATGGCGGAGTGTAGTAGACAGACCTCTTCACCGCATAGCGTTATAAACAAACTATTTTACAGCAAGTCTTTTTCACTCCCAATCTGCTTCATTCATCTGTTATAATTTATCAACGACAGTTATAAAATTATATTTTTTGTGTGCACGAGTCATTAACTGGAAATGCCAACATGTATCTCTGGAATGTGGTTGTTCCAGGTTGGGATGCTGCAAACATTGCGCCTTGTACTCTGAAGTATGTTCAAGACAACTGTGACAAACTTCAGGCTGGTGAGCATCCTACTTTTGTGGTCTGGTCAAACAGATGCATGTCTTAAAATAATAACTGGACTGTTATGCGTATCTCATAGAGCAGGATTATTTCAGCGTTATTGAACAGAAGTTTTAGTCAGCGGCCATTCATTCTTACCATACGATAGATGATTTGCACTTGTTGAAAAGAAGTGAAAAGAAGCAACATTCATTGTGAGAGAAGATAATAGAAACATGATCTTCGAATCACGACCATCAAACCCATTCACTGCTGTTTTAATGTCCCAGGATAATTTCAAGGACTTCTCAGTTGTTCTAGATGTCATGAGGAAGGACAGTGAGCTGAAGATCACTAAGTTCATATGGCTAAAGCAAGACAAGTCTAGCGCATCCGATGTTTTATGCCGAATATCTCACAACACCTTGCAGACCTGGGAGTACGTAAATGAAAAGACGCGGTACATAGAACGTTGTGCCATTACCACACATATTACCAGAGCTGTACACAACAGGTTTCATCCAGGTTCCTCATCCAAAGAAGATAGACCTACTAGATATAATACAGTATCTTACTAATCTCACATATATGGGTTTTTACATCAGTATTACTGGTACCAGATATTCAGATGATGGGTAACATGTAAACGGAGAATCAGATGAAGATGAACGTGAAAGTCAATAGTTCCTTGAACCATTGAACGCTCAATAACGGTAGGGGCATAGACTGTTTTCCCATGTTTCGTGCAAAAAATGTTCATTGCCATTACTATTAAATTCAAGGTAATAAACAAACGCCTTTTTCTATGAATATTTGATGTATTTCAGTAAACCACCAAACATAAAGGACATATGTTGTGATTTGAATATTTTCCATTTTTCTGACAAAACTGAAATTAGTGGCTTAGACTCTTTTTCATCGCAGCTATTCAGTTTGTAACATCTTTAGTACAGATGTTAAGAGGGGCATGAGACCAATAAAGAAAGGAAATAAACAATTGAAAAGAGGAATTCTGTGAATTGTAGTGTAATTGACGTTTCTGATTATTCTTTGTCTATGATTTTAACTTTTTAGTGATCGCTCATCATTTTATCTCCCAAAACCTAACCAGACAATCGAAGTATACAGAAATGGATACACGTTGTTGCCATTCAGTTACTAAACTATCTGTAATACTATTCCATAATTGATAGTGCATATCCTATTCAAACTCTATAAGTGTTTTGCAGATGTCACGTGTAGCATGAATAATCTATTTTAACAATTCTTAATATATTTCATTGTGAAAAGTCATCACAGTTCAACCTTTATTTGAGAGAAATATATTAAACTGTGTGGTAGTGACATTAATATTGTATCTCTACTGGACACCCGTTTGTTTTTGTGATACAGAATGGCAAAATATGCGCTAAGTGACGAGGAAATTCTTGATATTATGCGCTTATCATATAGATTTGCATCAGTTATTGACGGGTATGACTCCGACACGGAGCCAGATCCAGATTTCATTTAAGGCAGAAAGATTAGAATATATAAATACTTCTGCTATCCTGGCTGTAAATAGACAACAGATAAAGCAAAGGAATTCTGGGTTTAGAATTCTATCAAAGAAACAAAATCCATCGAAAAGACCCGGACGCACAAACATTCAAATTCAAAAACAGAACAATGAAAACAGGAAAAATCCAAAACAAACCGAACGGAAAGGAAAAAAACTCACAGGAAAGATGAACACAATGGATCCCAAAGGAAAAATTAAGAAAAGACCACTTAAAAGATACAAGAAGTTAAGCAGCAACTGGCTCGGTTAGTTGCTGGATGGGGGACAGTCCGAGAACAACGTAGCTTCAGGGTACCATTACTAGTATTGCTGAGCCCACAACAAATCTATCAATCCCACTTATTGAGAGGTGTACGCTGTACACATCCACATACTATCAAATAAGTTCCTATGTCTCGTATATGGGTAGATATACCGAGTAACTTCAAACTGGTATGAATGGAAATTAACCTAATGACGCAGTATTGTTGTTATCAAAGAAATTTAAACTCACTGACACGTAAATACAAAGTAACCAAAAGGGTCGTTTACTTTTTATAAATTTTATGGGAAGACATAATGACTGATATGGAGATAATGGGTGCCATAGGTGCTGGAAAAGCGGTCGGAGTGGAAGTAGAAATATTGATCGTGGTCAAAACAAGGACTTTGGATACTCACAGGAGTCACAACTCAAGTAGTGGCGAAGACAAAGTCGAGGTGTAGGAGTAGTTCGTTCGTGATGTTCTGCTTTCTGACTGTAAGGTGGGTGTTCACTAAACGTGTTTCTCGAATGAGTCAAATTTATTTGATTTAATAAACAATATGCTATTAGCTGACTATCTGGCATACACAATTTACAAAAATAAGGAACTAGGGTGAATATTGTCGCCATTATTGAAATCAATTTGTGCCTTGTAATTCTTACTGAGCAATATTATTAAAAGGTCTGATAATGTACATATCAAAATTTGAAACAAAAATATATAAACATCAGTATGACCGTAAAATTGTGTAGAGGCAATTATAAAAACCTCTATTCCTTTTAAACACACTAATTTAATTATAGCTAGGTGCGAATGAATTGATGGCTTTGACGTCTGGAGGGAAACACACCTGAGGAACGTAACAGAGGGATCGACTGAGGTCACGCGTCTAACGTCACAAATTCTGTATAAGTTCAGCAAAGAGGCTGGCGTACCCAGACAGTCAGAAGCCAGTGTGCTGTTGAATAGACCATGGAGAACACAAAATTGCAAGTGATTATTCTTCATGAACCCAAACTAGGGCTTTCTGCACAGCAAGCCGCAATAACATTAACAGTGCATTTGGAACAGGAATGGTGAATGAACGCACAATTCGCCCTTGCTTGTCAAATTTCGTTCCGGTGACAGAACATTGGAAAATATCTTTATGGACACCAACCAAAAGATCTGGTAAGGAACACCATGGAAGCGGACTCTCGGAACAGTGTTCTTGCCATTGCGGGCGAGTTGTACTCATGGGTTAAACATCAGTTGACCTCGACCAACAAGAATCACCGTCTGCAGGTGTCCAGTTCTCTGCTTGTAAGGAATAAGCGGGAAGATTTCCTGCACCTGATTTTCACTTCAGATAAAAATGGATCTGCTATGCCCATCGCTATGTCAGGACAAAGATTAAATAGTGATTACCGCCCAGTACTTTGTCCTAAACCAATTCTTCACCCCGTGCCGAAACTTTGGAGCCCTTTCCACCGTTTTCAGCCAAACAACACGACCGACCGATTCGACGGCCACAACATTGTCTCGCATCACGTAGTGTACTTTTGTTATCTTCTCTGGAGCCTGTCGTGGCATCTCTATTACTAACTCCAGTAAGGCAGTAGACCTGCATATGACTTGATCGTGGTTTTGAATTTTAGAGATGAAGGTACGTTGTGTGGAATAACAAAAAATGTCTTACAAGGAACACTCGCCAGGTTTCAAAGCCCGATTTTGATGAAAATTCGTATGTAGGTAGAGTGCCTAGGTAAACTTTCACAGCCAAAATTATAGGTTCTGACTTTAACAAATAACGACAGGGAAACACGAGAAAGATGGAACTTAGAGACAAAATAAATCCAATGTAGAGTCGGAAAACGTCTTTTCTTTTATGAACTGTTACATATATTGAAAGCAAATAGCTATTAATGGTTACTGCAAATGTGATATATCAATTTGTGCTAAAATGTTCCAAGCAACCCAATGATGAAGTCACTCTTGGCATAACTCTAATCCTGTACTACAAAATGACACGTGGAATTGACTTGGAGAATGTGTAAGGAGAATGATGATGTTTAAACAGTTGAAGGAACAAAATCCAAATGGCTACATAAGAGGTACCGTTATGTTGGAAACTATAATCATTGGGGCCACAACATGAAATGCAACATCAAGTTTTAAATACACAAACGCAAGATGAAGTACAGATTTCAAGAAGGCGTAAGGTTAGGTGAAAGTGACCTTCTCCAGTGCAATTTCACGTGTCATTTTGTCGTATACGGTTATAGTTATGTCAAAATTGACGTCGTCATTGGGTTTCTTGGAACCTTGTAGCCCAGATTGATATATCACATGACCCAATTACTATTTAAATTTTTTAAACATAGTCAAGATGGCCGCTTTCAAGATATCGACCATTATCGTCATACTATCCGGAATGTATTGTCTTCTGTCCAGTAACCATTAATAGCCATTTGGTTTCGATATATGTAACTGTTTATAAAAGAAAAGGCGTTTTTCGTACTCTGTATTGGATTTATTTGCTCTCTACGTTATCTTTTTCGGGTTTCCCCCGTCATTATTTGTTGACGGCAGTACCTATAAATATGGTTGTGAAGGTTTACCCAGGCACTGTACTTACATACGAATTTGCATTAAAATCGGGCTCTAACACCTGGCTAGTGTTCCTTGTTAGCGCACTAATTTTTGAACATGTTTAGGTCAATTTAATATGCGATTTTACTTCCTTTTTAATGAGCTTTTATTTTTTATTTTAGCTGTTTCCCGCCCCCTAAACTTGCCGCCCGGGGCCCTAGCCTTCTTTTTATCCCATAGATTTGGCACTATCTCCACCCACGGAAAGTGTTATTGCTGGTATGGTGGTCTATGGTGGGAGTTATCCATCATGACTTTTTCAGGGAAGGTTAAATTAGCACTGCAGATTGTTACAGTGATAATGATCAACAAACATGGTGTCTCATGTTGGATGACAGTGCTCGCGCACACGTCGCTCAAAGAATGGTGTATGCTCTCCATGAGTTGCAGTGCGAAACCTTTCTTTCCTCAACCTCGTATTCTCCCGATCTCTTTCCCACTGATTACCTGTTCTTTCGATATCTGGATCATTTCTAGGCAGGGAAATCCATTCCTGACGGGCAGTGCAGCGCACAGTTGAGGATTTGTTTGCATTGCAGACTCCAGACTTCTTCCTTCACGGAATCCAATCATTGGCTGAGCGATGGCATTAGCGTGTGGCAGCAGATGGCGACTACTTTGGTTAACCGGGTAATGCAGTTTTCATTTTTTGACCTTTGGATGAAGGCCATTTCATTCGCAGCAACCCAATAGCTCTAAGTTAATTTACACGAAACTTTTGAAAGAATAGTTTCCAAATCTCAGATTTTACGAAATAGATTTGTTCCACCGAATAATTACTTAAACTTGTCTGTTATATATTCTATATATAGAAGACTAAAATGTCATAAAGCACGTATGTTAGTCTCTAGTAATTTTTTAAAAATATTTTGAGTGGCTTCCTACTCAATTCTACCTGTCGTAAATATGTTTAACATACCGAGAAAAATAACGTTTTATGTTTTTATCTGAGAAAAATGTTTCTAAAGATGTTCAAAATATTTGTAGTACAAAATAAAACGATTCGTGAAATGAGTTTAACCTGTTCTTTATTTTTCTTCGCAGATGATCATATCCTATCAACACAAATTCCCATAAACATTTTGAAGCAACTATTAGTTTGATTTGGATCTGAATTTTGTGTGTAAGGCCTTAGACATATTTGGACTGAGACCACATTAGTATAATGTATAGACTAAGATTATCTACTAAAAATTGCTTTAACAAGAAGAAAAGAAGAAGAATACTGATAGTGTAAATAAAAAGAGTTCCACAATACTTTTCCATATATTCTCTTCAATGTTAACGAAAACATAAAATATTTATTCTTTCTCTGTACTGCAGATAGTATTGCTTCATACCATATTGAAATATATTAAAAATGCTTTTGAAACATGTAAATACGAGATAAATATATGAAATTAACAATCGAATGTTGTATTGACATTCTACTTACGCCGCTGTGTCAAATTGCATCATTGTATGGGATCGGAAACTGAATTAAATTAACATTGCAAGATTTGAGGACACCACAAACCATTGTGAACTAAAGAAAAGTATGTATAAACATGTAGGTATGTATACGTAATTCCAGGAAGGCTCCTTATGTTCATGAGAACATTCCCACTTTTAAAATATTTACGTGAAAATGACGACAAAAGTCCTAAGACATAGTGTTATATAATTTTGCCTTACCTCTCGAGATTGTCAAATCCTGGCAGATAACCTGCCTTTCTTAACCCATACCTAATCTCTCATATCATCTAACATTCTTTCTGACACATTTTCTAAAGACAGGTAGCCTTCGCAAGAGAAAATCGAATTTTTCTACCCTCTTTCTGCATCGGATTATTTCGCCCCTTAACAATGATGACCACGCACTGAAAGCGAAGGGAGAAATAATGGTAATAGCGACGTTTAAATTGAAATGTATTGTGACTCCGCAAAGTTGTGAAATTTCGACAAGGAAACTGGACCCTCTTCTTCAACGAATTCTTTCGCTCAGCAACAATTGAAGTGGACAGCCGTCAGCCGCTGTTGGACAAATGACTTTCCTTTGTTGGGATCCGATAGAAGCCAAGAAATGCAATTTACTTTACTCCACTGCTCTTTCGTCACTACCTGTCTTGACTACAGAATTGCCTTTCTAGTTCCCCGTTGTCGCTACAATGATTGTCACAGAAAAGAAAGGTAACGACGAGTCATGAAAAAACTAGACCATTAATCTTTTTCATTGTGTATTACTAACAAAACTCTGGATGTAAAGATTTATAGCTGGCTGTTAAGAATCCTCAATCCTAGGATATTTGCCAACAAATTAATGTATTTGTAAATCGGCTCATTCATCTATCAAGGTTTCAATCTACAATCTTAGTTACTTCAAGTAAGTGTTTTATTAAAGTTTTTACATATTGTCTACTAGTTACATTTCTGTACTGCCAGACTATGCAGGATGTCGGAAAGGTTTTTTTTCTTTCTAAAAGCTGTTCAAAAGTTCTTGTTTGTTTCAAACCAAACAAAATGAATTCCAATTTCTACTTAAAATTTTAAGATTAGCCCTCCGTTGAGGTGTTTCTGGAGCATCACCATTTGATTCTGCATGTGCACTTTGGTATGCACATATTTGTTTCAAAGCTCTATGTGCAATACGAGCTGAATTAAACCTTAGTATGGAGACACAGAAGTACTCATTATATGAGAAAAATGCCCATCTAAAATTATTAGTAATGTTTGGTACGCCGTACCGTATTTACTGCCGTATGATTTTTTTAAGCGGAAAGAATGATTTACAATATTTAGATACAATATTTGTTTAATAAGACTTTATGCACTACTTTGTACAATGGAGGAAGCCTGTATAACTTCAGACGGCCTCGAAATACCATAATTTTCAGTAAAACTTACGAAACTAAGTGCTCTATCATCCGTATTAACTGTAAGACGTATGCATTTTACTACTCTAATCATTAACGAAGTTTAATTGCTTCAAGAGAATGCAAAGAGGTTTTGAAAAATGCCGAACTTACATTGTAAATGTTGTATACATACACACGTAGAGTAGAATCGACAATGGCGATGCCTAGCGGTGTCCTCGGGCGTCCCAGTTGTTTAAAAAAATGCGCTAATGGCAGTAATGAAGCAGAGTGTTCTTGGCAATTGTCAGTTACTGGACCGTCAAACTGTAAGAGCAACGAGTATTTGTGAAATTTCATTTCAGATTTCACAAAACTTTCACCGAGACCTTCGATATGTTGCATAAAGCCTATGGTGAGGAATGCTTGATTTGAACGCAACATGAAGAATTGCACAGACGTTTCCAAATGGTCAATCTCCACCGAGGGCGACTCAAAATCCAGATGTCAGCTCAAATCTACAAACATCAAGCACGTAGAAAGGATACGATGAATCGTCCCTACAAACTGTCATCTCACAGTACGTGAAGTTCATGCTGAAGTAAACATCAGTACATGCTCGAGACCCACAATTTGGCCGAAAAAAAAGTGAATATGCGACGCGGCGGTGTGAAGTCTAATCTGTTAACAGAAGCACAAAAAGACTATCAGGACACTTGAAGAATTGTTACTGAACTAAATTTCCTAAAGCTAGTGATCACTGGTAATGTGAAATGAGTTTACGAATCCAATTATCACGGTTGGTCGGTCAACTTTTAACACGGTACAAAAAAGCACGAATTAGTATATGTGATGTTAATAATCTTCTTCGACTGACATAGTAGCATTCATTCAAAGTTTGTGCCACGTGCATGCAGCATTATACGTTGACGTCTTCCATGACTAAGATAAAAACATGCGGTGCAAGTGGTAAGATATGTAGAAAAACAAGTCCTGGAAAATGCGTCACGATAATACACATTTCAATTCTTGATTCGTTATCCGGATTTTGTTTTCGCAAAGCGTCGTACTATGTTGTCTCACAATTGACCCACTTTCCTAATTTCGCACGAACAAATTCCTCCTCTTCCTTAAGCTGAAACCCACACTAAACGTCGCAGATCACAAACCACAGAGATCATCAGTTTAAAAACTTTGCAGGTCCTACAGACCATTCTAAAAGTAAACTTCCAGCAGGCTTTCCGGAACTGTAAGAAACGCTTTTGTATGCACAGTGGAACGGAGTGCTTTGAAGGAGATAGATCAGGTTAAGTGGTATGTATTATAATTGTATTATCATTAACAGATCCATTTGTTTTGAGAGTGTCCTTGAATGCCACTTGGAATATCACAAATAAATTCATGTCGTGTGCTCTCATAGTCATGGTTACGTACTGCGGATCAATAATGGAAAAATGCTGTTTTGAATCTCTCTGTCGACAATACAAACATGTTTTCCAAACTTTCTGTCAGGTTTACAAGGCCAATGTAGGAATGGAACGTGGGCATTCAATAGTAATTTCTTTGTCTCTGGAGCTAGGGATTTCCACAGGACATTCTCAGACACAAGTATGATAAGCAAGGTCATAGCTGCCCGTAAACCCATGAGTGTTTGTTTAATATATCAGGAAAAGCATTAATGGTTTGTGGAACGGAAATATTTGTTTTAAAAGTTGGAATTATAACTACTTTGACAATTTTGATCACTGGACTAGAAGAATGAAATCTCTTTTACAATCGCCCCAGATACATGTAAATGAAATGGCGTTGGGAACTTAAGAATGTGAAAAGGACATGTTAAAAAAGAAAAAAAGAAGTTGAAAATTCGAATGGTTTGGAGTTGTCGAGGAGACGGTCTTTCTTGGGCAAAAGGGATGGCATGCAAGAAAAGGACAAAAGAGAAAGATGAGATCAGAGTAAAAGGAAAATTGGATCTGAGTTAGGGTGTGGCGTCAAAGTAGTGGCATATTTACTTGAATGATAGCAGAAGAAAAGAAGGGAAGGAATAACAAGAGAAAAACACCAGAATGAAGACAAGGAAAATCCCTCAACACGAGCGCGTAGACCCCAGATATCTATTTTTCCTTTTCCCCCCTACACATACATTCCTGAACATTTCTTGTCCCCATCATGGACATCCTAAACCACGAATAAACAAATGAATACCTCTGCTTCAAATTTACACAAAAACAGAAAATGAATAGCTGGTTTTTGTATTTTTGTATTTACTAAAAATGTAAACTAGAGCATTGGATAGATATTAATTGTTTGCGTATCGGAGATGAAGAGCCAGTTTTTTTGTTATTATTGCTAGACCGGCTACTTGTATGAGGTCCGTGTCCAAAAACTTTATCGGAGAGTTTCTCTTTTGATTATTATTAACCTAGTCATAGACACCTTGAAAAACGATGTCGTCAACCTGTCACATAATCTATTTTCAAGACGGCAGTCAAATCCAATATAGCTGTGCTATTTCCATGCCAATTTCCAGAAATATTTCTGTTGGCCGTTTTATTTCAATCCTGAAGAAAAGCTACCTCATTATATCGCTTTGAGAGCTCTGCCTCAAGGTGCGTGAGTTATAGTATCTAATATGTTCTTCGTACATGTGATTAAAATAACTGGACACCCCGCGAAATCTGTGATTAACATACTGAGTAGACGATATAGCACTACCGTCTGTCTACCTCTTGGAACATAAGGTCAGCGATCTCAGTAGTTAGAATATAGTATGAGACAGCAGACTGAGATGATCTGAGGAACTCATGGACATTCAACGTGGTCAGGTGATTGGGTATTACTTGTGTAAGAAATATGTATGCGAGAATTTCACCCTTCTGAACATCCCTAGGTCTAAGGTTTCCGATGTTATAGTGAAATGGAAACGTGAAGGAACGTACACAATCAAACAGTGTGCAGGTCGTCCTTCCTTTAGAGACCGTCGAAAAAGAGGATCGTACAGCGTAATTGTTAGTCAC
Organism: Lepisma saccharinum; assembly: GCA_022664845.1. Classification (NCBI taxonomy): domain Eukaryota; kingdom Metazoa; phylum Arthropoda; class Insecta; order Zygentoma; family Lepismatidae; genus Lepisma; species Lepisma saccharinum. The sequence continues at coordinate 9,490 of JAGDQP010015162.1, read as the reverse complement.
GCATCGCCATCATCACACAGGTATTCCAAACTGCTTCATGACCTACTCCAGGCACCATAACTGTTAGGCGCTAGGTTCTGAAACTTGGACACCCTAAACTACGAATAAAGAAATGAATATAGCTGCTTCCAATTTACACAAAAGCAGGAAATGAATAGCTGGTAATTGTATATCTGTATTTACCATAAATGTCCCATGACCGAGCAGCTGCCCATAAGCCACACATCACTGCAAACGTCAAGCACCGGCTCGCTTGGTCTAAGGAGCGTCAAAACTGGACAACAGAAATGTAGAAAACTGTTGTATGCAGTAATAAATCACGGTATACAATGTTGTGATCCAGCGGTAGGGTGTCGGTATGGCGAGTGCCCGTTGAACGACATATACAAAATCCTGTATAGTGCCAACTGTGAAATTCGGTGGTGGTGGGGTTACAGTATGGTCATGTTTCTCCTGGAGAGGACTTGACCCCCTTGTTGTTTTACGTGGCAATGTCACAGCACAATGTTACCTTGATAATTTTGAACGTTAGAAAATACAACTCCTTCAGTGTATGCAGTATTCCAAGCTGGTAACGTTTGCGTGAAACGCTCTTAAACAAACATTCAACCATTCTTCAAGGACAGGAAGAAGTATGATTGGCTTAAGAGCCAAGACAGAGGCAGCCACTCGTTGGCATCTTATATTTCACATTAAAAGTAATATGTCCCTACCTCGGTCATATCGATAAAATACAAGGATTGGGGCAAAATAGAATAAAAAGGAAGAAATTGATGTGAGCAGAATAATGGATTTTGTGGAGTACCATGAAAAATTTATTTCAGGCAACAGAAAAATATGGACATAACATTACCACATCTGTAGTTGCTAATCCTGAAGTAAGGCAGTTTTTGCTTAATGTCTCTGACATAGGTAAGGTGAAACACAATGGATTTTTATTGAATGTTTGTAAGTCACATGAAATCCATCTTCGAGGCACCCAGTTACATGCTGTCAATTAACAACTTTTGCAGCCATTAGCATAAAGTCTCATAAAGAACGTGTGAAATAACATAGTGATTCAAGAATTACTTTCATCAGAATGATAATGTTACAGCATGACAGACAATATGATCCAAGGAAGCCTTCTCCTATTAGCTATTGCCCTATTCCCCTTTCTTTAGCCTATTCGGATGGTTCCTTATAGAAATGAATTAAATCAAATTTTATGAAAGACCTTGAACACAAACCCCAGCAAATGTTTCTTTATACCTTCCCAGTCCATGAAATAATGTTCATCATTGTTGAAATGGTTCTAGTCCATAGATACCGAACATTCAGAGAACTAGTGGAACAGATTTTGTGTTTCTCATTATTTACAGCATTTCATTGCTCCGACACATGTTAAATTCACATAGCATTTGATAGTAATGATGCAAATATGCCTTGAAAACGTATCGTATGTCCCAAATTGTGTTATAGTCTCCCGATACGGATGTGTTACGGTTTCCACCTCACTTTTTCTCCACCTTCCCTAAAATGGCTGTACTGTACAGCAGATATGGTTCCGGGCTGGAAATAGAAATTACGATCGTTACATAGTAGTGCGTAAGCATTTGGTGGTGATGTTTGCAAAATACTTCCCGCATTGTACGTTCTTACGGGATGTGACACAACCAACAAGGTAGCAGAAAGGTAAGTGCTTTCAAGTTGTGAAGGTCATTCACACATCTATTGTTTCTTTAAGAAATGTCGGTTGAGAATACAGTATCTGACAAATTATTTTGTAATATAGATAAAAATGTTGTAAGGCTTCTGTATCCGCAAATTCGTGAACTACAGAATTTTTTAGAATGTTTAAGTTTAGACGGACTCCGCTATTACATGAAACAAAGATCGATGTCGTTCCAGATTAATCCGTGTTTACACCCACAAACATTGAGCAGCTTTAAACACCACAGTCTTCTTATGCATTTACAAGTTCTGTTATGATTAAAAAGCACCTTCGCATGTGATAACACATCCTTACTAGTAAGGATAACACATGTGATAACACATCCTTACTAAAACGGAGAATGCATACGCAGACATCCACGCCTTCAATACGCATGTTTTTCGCTGATACTGAATAGCAAAGTACAAAGTTACTGATCCTCTTTCTTTCACATATAGAGCGGGATGAAAAAAGATTCTTTTATTGAAACTATTAATTTTACCCTCCTGCTCTAACAAGAATCAACGAACATCGCAACTGCAAAATTTTTGAATCGTACTCGAGCGCTAAGTGCATTTGAAACAAACATCCTTAGCGCATGTATCTACGCGTATAAGGTTAATGTGAAGTGGATGTGCAAGAGTAGATCAAGACAAATAGAATTGAGGCCAGAAATCAACGTAAGAGAATGTTGTTACGTTGTTAGCTATGTTCCCACTTTTGTAATCCCAAAACTCATTCATGTTTATTTCAGGGGCACCGCTTGAGAGTAGCACGAAACAGCAAAGCATTAGTTCTCTCTCTGAACATGATATAAACGCTCGTGATGATCATGCTCGATGTTTTTACTATCGTTGATGGGACGACACAAACATAATGTTTACAAAGAAATGTCTGTAATCATATACGTCGAGATATTATTGACTCCGATTAGTACTATGTTCATTCACTCCCTGTCTATACTAAGTTTCTGTGATAATGTTACTTTCGGTGATTTTGTACTCTTCCGAGACGGAGGTCTAGAGACAAGTTTTCTGTTTATTAAATTTTGTTTTCGTCAGCAGAGTACATGCCAACGATGTGAAATAAATACCAGTTAAAGTGATGGAATACTGCCTCGTTCAACATCTTGTTGAAGCAGCTTACGAAAAGCGTTAATCATCTAGTAGATGAGTACTTCCTTTCCAAAATCAACTATAAACAGAGCTATTAGTGAAGAAAATATATCTACATTCATTGTAGTTTTATAGTTACCACCAATTACCGGATTTAATATTACACAGCACTTGTTTCTTTACACTCGTATCGTACAATTACGCTGTGAATTAAACTATTTTATTACATCATTACTTTTAAAAGGATGGTAACCAGTGTTTAGTAAGTTTTCTAAAATTTAGTGGCCAATGAGGCTACTTGAAGAATTTTGTGGTGGCCGGTTGTAATCACTCGTCGTCTCATATAATATGTTTATTGACGTTGAACATAAATTACAAGCGTGTTACAAAATAATGCATCATTATCCTGGTGCATGCCATATCTCTGCCAGGAACAGAACTTAAAAATCCAGATTGTTAAAAGAACACGCCGATGCGTTGCAGTGAAGGAGAGAATGAAAGGCGGTGGCGAAGGAACAGTCTTATTACACATTCACACAGTTGAGGCGTTGTCGTATGAACCAATCTGTGACGACGGTGGCGTGCAGAAAATGAGTAGAAAATAATGCACTCGTGGCACTAAGATAAAAATATAGAACGGTGGTGAGGGGTACCAGTCTTGATATAGATAAATTTGGGGATTTAGAGCATCCCACAAAATTGGCCACCAGATGTGATTTAATATGGCCCATTCTTTTGATTGGTGAATGTGGCGCGCCAATTGTGGGATACTTTTAAAACCCTGATAGTATGCAGGTCATTTCTGTAGGCTCTGAAACATGCGCCCTTGGTGTGAGGTCTGGCATGCATGGCGGGATTGTAATATCCATCCCTAGCAACGCATACACACGATTGAAAAAACGTAGACTTAAGCTAGACCATGGTTTAGGCTAAGCTGGTGCATTTCAAAATTGATAATTAAGCCTAAGCCTAACTTAGAATACGATTAAACTCCGCCTTTCCCCTCCGCCTTACCAACCACGGTGGAATATAATCTTCTTTTCTGTCTATCCGAGCTTCATGGCCTGCCCACTTAGTCGTCGTTGCCGTTGCCGAAATGTTTCGAAAACTGGGAGTAGAAGTTCCGAGCTTTTTCGAGCCCCTGCCATCACACTATGTATTATGTTTGACGGTATGAGAGAAAAGTAATTGAAATTCAATTAGGACGCCACTGTCGCAGTCCTAGTAAGTATATGAAATGATTGAAAAGATTTTGAGATGAAATAATTTTGATTAAAAGAGAGAAGGAGGTGCCAGTTGTTAATGATGAACATGAATCACATTAGATGTAAATAGTTGAAAAATAATCTTAAATTGTAGTGATGAATGTCCTGTTTATTTTTGCATTGCAGATAAAATGTTTTAAAGTATTTCAATGGCTATTGGAATTTTTTCTAGCATATTCTCAGCAGAACTGAAACGCTGTAAATCTTGAGTAAGGGTGTCAATTAGATCTGAAGACGAAAGGTCTTTGAAAAACTGAAAAAAGTCTTTCAATGAAGTACACAAATCTTTTGTAGAAGAAGAAGGTGCCTTCTTATCTGAAGAAGCAGGAACTCCCAGTGGTGACTTTCTGGCAGAATCTTCACTTTTAGGTGGCGGGCCGGCTTGGCGCCTTTGTAGCAGCTTTTGCAGTGTGGGACAACCCCGGTAGTTGGCTGGATGGGGACCACCGCAATGAACACAGGTGGCCGCTTCGTCTCTGGTCTTCTTTGGACAATGAGCAGTAAGATGGAAGGCAGCACATTTAACGCATCTGGGTAAATTAAAACACGAATTTTGAACATGTCCTAAGCGCTGACATTTATGACATTGCACTGCAGTCGGTCCTCTGTATGGTTCAACTTGAATGGCGTGATGTAATAAATACTTCATTTTCATGATGTCTGAAGGAAGATGCTCTTTATTGAGTGTTACCAAAAAGAGTGGATAAATGATTTTCTTTTGAGAAGTTTTATCTTTGCCATGCAGTTGACTCACTGAAATAACTGAAAATCCTTGGATAGAGAGATCCGCTGTAATGTGATCCACAGGGGTATCAATAGGCAGTTTTCGTAGGACCACTTTGAGTGGACGATCATTACGTTTGTTCTCAACAGCAAATTGGTGCTTCTGCTGAATGCAATAAGTTTGAATTTTCTCGAAATCTCGGAATTTTCTCTTAAATCCTTATTTTCAAACAGATTTGTAACAAGCAAAAACCAGATCCTGAAAGAAATAATGAAATATCAATTAGTATCAATGAAGCTGAATTATACATCTTAAGCAAAAGGAAAAGTATTTGCTCATTGAATTAATTAAAAAAAATACAATAACTGAATATAATAAATCTAAGAATGTTCCCCAAGTTAAAAAAAAATAATACAATAAACTTTTAAAATACACACTTTTCTTAAATAATTCATACTAAAAAGTAAAAATATATTTATTTATGCATGACTAAAAAACATGAGGTGTTCTCTCATATACAGTCACTTTATAAATTCTTCAACTGGTGAGCCTCATGCTTTTCCTTTTATTCAGGCATAAACAATATTACGTTTTATTTTTTTAGTACGAATTGTTTAAGATAAGTATGCCCTTAAAACGTTTTTTTGTTGTTGTTTTCGAGTTATTTCAGTGTTGGGATACTTTATCTGAATCTAATATTTTGTGACCTTATTCCTAAATGTTCTGCAACCAGCCAAACGCAACATCGTAACAAGTTAGGATAAAGCAGTTCATTTTAAAAAGCAATAAATATGTTTTTACAATAAATGCAATATAAAAATAACAATACATTATTGGATTGTTACCCGACTTACGTTGCTGTGCAAAAGTTAATCGTTGTATGAAATTAGTTAAATTAACGTTTTAAAATTTGAGGACACCACGAACCTTTATGAATTAAAGAAAAGTATGTAAAAGTAATCGTAGATATCTCTTTTGGATATATACCATCTGGGTGACGCTTTTGTGTCAGTTCTTGGGGTGACTTGTGGAGTAAGAAAATTTATTTTCTAGTCAAGACAGATTGTGGAATGCCAGCAGAGGAACAAAGTAATTCGCAATTCCTCACATCCCTTAGTCACAAACAAAGGAAAGTCATTTTTCTTGTGGACGTCTGTCCACTTCGATTACTGGGCAAAGGAATTTGAGCCGAAGAAGTGGTTTTCCACGTTGGCATGTAACGAATATACTAAGACGAATTCTTTAATGCTTCATAATTTGAGCGTCGTTATTGGTAACAACTTGCAATTGCTTTACAGAGTGTCACATTTCCTTTCCGTTTTGCTGCATGCGGGTAAGCAAATACATTGTTGAACACGTTCTATAAGATTCCGTTAAATATGAATTGCTTCTTCCCTGTACTTAAATGGGTCAGAGTCAACAATTTTAGAACTGTAAATAGTGCGTAGGATTCAATTATTTTTTTTTTATAAAAACAATCAATTTTGCTCTAATTTTCGTTGATACGTTCATATTTGCTAAGCTGGTACTCGAGTGATTACGAGGTGTAAGTTACTCTTGGCGCGGGAGATACTGAAGTCGTTTTTAGTATTCTGGATGGACTGGCTCCATTTATCTTATTTTTTATTATCCTTGAGTTTAGAAATTCTTTTAATTTGTCATCTAGGATTATTAGTATTCGAAAATAGATCAAATTGCATCTGGAAAGGACCCAGCTAGTTACAAAAAAACATTGACGCTTTCTGCTGCGTGTCTTAGGGCCATAATTATGAATCACTCCCAAGAGATGTATGGCTATCAGGAGCATTGAAATTATAATAACAATGCACTTGGCAGCCACCCATCTCTTGGGAGTGGTTCATAAATTTGACCCCTAGTGTGTTACTAAACAGATCATGATGATAATCGATACTGTATTCACGGAAATATTTGTAATATATTTTATATGTAGTTTACCTCAATTTAAGAACCTGAATAATGACCAACTGAAGCGAACAATGATTAACTCATGTCTTTGCAACTTACGTCGTCAGTAAACAGAAGTTCCTTATAGATGTCGTATATTTTGCAAACAAGGCAGGAATTTCCAAATCGGATCAAAGTTTATCTAAAGGTCTTTTGGAGGTTGAAGAGATCATCAGTTATTAGTAATAGTTATTTAGCTTACGTAAAATTAAATCCAATAATGTTATGACGTCGTAAACATAGAATATTTTGGTAGAGCCCGCTCCTGGATTTCCTGAATCATTGTATTTATTTTACTTGTTCTGTGTATGGTTTCAAGAAATCAAATAACTAATATTTACAGTTTTTTTAAATATACAACAGACCAACTTGTGTGAAGTTCTAACAGTGTGAAAATAAAACTAAATATTTGATTCAGTGTTTTCGGTGGTCATTTTGTAATGTCATACCTAATTTAAAGAAACAATGTTTTGACAAGAAAGAAATGACTTCCGTTCTTGTACTGGATAATCGTAGTTTGAAGTAGGAACAATTGGAATTTTATTATATTTACGTTTTTAGGTTATACATTCTAGAAATGAACTAGAATTCTTCTTACATTGAGACAAGTGTTCAGAGATAGTTGGGTCATAATTTAAACATTTTCATACATTTTAAAGTATAATTAATTTGCAGAATAAACGGTTCTTATTGATCTGTCGCTATGATTAACATAGTTGTAATAATCTTGGAAATACGATTCCCAAATATTGAGAAGACAAGAAACCTATTTGGAATGATGTCATACTTCTTAGGGAGATATAAACAGAAATATTGCACTTATCTTTATTCAAATCTACATTAGACGATTTTAAAAATTCCCTTGTCTGTTGTTCAGTTCTAAAGAGAATGCACCGTCTATTTAGAATGGTGACTTCGATTTTCTCAGAAGATTTAACTTTATGCAAACACAGAATTAACTACATCTATAAAGAAACACCAGCAACAATTTACTCTGAAAATAACATTTCTCTCCATTCACGAGTAATCACGTTGCTCTATAGACTGTGGCCTTTTGAAATTATACAAACAGTTAATAGAACAACTTGTTGCAAACGTTTAATGCAAAGGCAGGAGAATACACAAGTCCAGTAGAAAGGAAATTAGTTATTAGATTAACAAACAAGTGAATAACTCAGTGTCCACGTCCGCCGAAAGCGAAAAAGAACGACACATACAGAAATTTTATTAATAGCGCGGTTTTGTTGGTACGTTATATTAGGGACAATGATGTATCAATACAGGTATTGTAGAATTTTATATTATGCTAACCTCACTTAATCTCTTCGTATTCCTTTTCCCTGCATGTATTTTTCTCATGATTTCATTTATTCTCGCGGTTTTCATTACATCATTGCATCAAACTTCATTCATTTTCTTTGCTCTCCTTCTCTTTGCATGTAAAATCAATAGATTTTCCGGTTCCAATTAGGAGACTAGATTGTAGAAGAAAAGGAGAAGAAGAATCAAATAAAAAGAATCAAAATTCCTATGAATTTCTTCAATCTAATATGAAATGACTGACTGTGGAAAATATCAGAAATTGAACGAAGAGATTCAACAGGTCTTTCGGATAGCTATTTGTCAGTAAATGATATGAGGAGGTAGGTTTCCCTTGCTTTTGCTTCAGTATAACTATCTCACAAGAGAAGGTCGCGGTGTGATGTCGTGGAAATCCGAACAAAACATAATACACTTGATAGAGTATACTCGCATATGGAGAGGACTAAAATTTAAGCTGTAATTGACAAAAGGGGATTGGAACTAGGAGGGGCAAAACCTAGAATTTCACAGAAGTGGGATAAAGGCAATATACATGTTAAAATGGAATATCTGCTAAACTTTCACAACACAATACTAACTAGCCGTAGATTGTAAATTTAAAACGAGTTTGTACTATGTGAAGCAGTGTTGCTAACTTAGCACAAACATATTTTTATGTTAAATTGCACTGTACATTAACTATTGCATATTTAAAATACACTTGTAACACAAAACATACTATTGCTGTTAAGTCTGATTACACACTGTTGGAAACTACAGGCTATATAAATCCAAAATAATATGAAAATATATATGATCATATAGAAAGAGATTAAGAGAATATCATGAGAAATCGGAATAGGTAATTCCTGTCCCTAGAATGTCAATTTTATCCGATTCAAAGCAATGGCAAATCACCATCGGTTCACATCGTCCACAAGTCTTCGGATGATTAACTGCCTTCGAACAGATCACCAATCATAATTACTATCATAGATAAGACCGAATGGACGGAATGTATATAACGCCTTAGTCTTTAATTTAAATGATGAGTAACAGGTACATCTGCGTTGATATATTATGTTTTAAAATGGTACTTGTAATATGCACCTATGAGTGTGATGTTTATCTCGATTATCGTGTGGAAACCTATAGAAGAAATGAAAGAAAATATCAAAGAAATCAAGAAGTGAAATTCTATCTTTAAATTGCTTGATATGTACCAACTACTACTGAAATATTACTGTATAATATTTTGCAAGTAAGATAACACTAATCTTACACTCTTTTAGAGTCACTTACTCTCACAATTTCTTGTATTCATTTTTACATTGAGTCAAACTAGTGCATCTGGGAGCTCAATGAGCAATTGAAGTTTGAATTTTATTTATGGCCTTTAGGCATCTAAGGCTCAGGTCGGAATAGG
>JAGDQP010015161.1:0-43413 GCA_022664845.1 Lepisma saccharinum | reverse complement strand
AAAAAAAAAAAAAAAAAAGAGAGAAAAGATTCGTAAGTACATTTTTGAGGTCTCTAGAAGGAGAAAATACGTCTCATTTACTTGTTACTGAACGTTAAGTGAACCACCATTTTTTAAAAAATGAACCGAGTGTAATTTCTGGTCCTAAAACTAATTTCCTCCATTGTGGTTTTCCAAGTGGTATGCGAAAAAAAAGAAAAAAATGGGCTTCTCCAACTGCGTCATCTAGTAGAGATTGCCGGTGAACCGGGAGCTGACTGAAGTTAGAAACGGGCGGAGAGTTGGGAAAACCAATATAGAGAAAGCAAATAAAACAACTGGAGAGGAAGGAGGGGAAGATAAACAGACACACAACACAAACACAAAGAGCGAAAGCGAGAGAGATGTAAAAGTGTATTAAAACTGAACCAATATTACAATTAAATGAACGAACACTATATGTAACTTCCACAGAGAATAAAGTCAATGCAACTATATATACTTAAAATACAATTGGCTGTTTGGAGTTGAGGATAATTGTTGTGGAAAAGAGTCGTGAACAAACGGTCTTTTTGTCTCGCTCCGATTATCAAAAGATGAGTGCTAGATAAAGAAGTGTTTCATGGTCCACAAGTAAGTTATCAACAGTAAGCATATCCGCTGGTATATTTTCAGGGCCTGCCAATTTTGATTGTGGTAACTCAGCAAATTGAACATCTGATACTGCACGTTATAGCATAGGTAGAAATTGCGCGCTAAGGGCTGATTTTCATAAAAGTTTGCGATTTAGGTGAGTAGCCAATTTAAACATGTGTTTTAAGGTCCCCTATTATATATTCTATGTGTACCACGTATTTCAATTGGCTACTCACCCAAATCGCAAGCAACGCAAACTTTTATGAAAATCAGCCCTAATACTTCATTCCATAGTTTGGCTGTACTGACACTTGGTGGCATGTACGATAATGAGAATTAGGACTGGATTTCATGAAAGCTTGCGTTGCTAGCTTTGCGTGCGATTTGGGTGAGTAGCCAATTGAAACACGCGTTTTATTGCATGCTCTACGTATTACGTAATAAAACACGTGTTTCATTTGGCTACACACTCTCATTGCAAGCAAAGCACGCAACGCAAGCATGCTTGTAAATCAACCCTCATGTTTATAAATATTTTATCTACAGTTCGTACTATGTATTTCAGTTACGTTGCGCTGCGTTAAGTTTTTTATGCACGTGCCTTAACTCGTAAGGATTTTAAATGTTTTGTGCAACTGGTGCCCGGTCGCATCGTTGAGTCAAGAAAGTATCATATTATAGTGATGACGTTATAGTGAAGTGATGGTTGTCGATGTTACGCCGGCTTTTTACACAGACGCTCGTCTCATGTGTTGCTTGTGATTTAGCTGAATCGCCAATTGAAACATGTGTTTAAGTGTAACACGAGTTTCTATTGGCTACTCATAGAAATCGCAAGCAAGGAATGTGGCGAGCGCCTGCAAGAAAAGTCGCCCTTACTGTGAAAGTTATGCGGGCAGCAAAAATAATAGCGTCCAGAATAATGAATAAACCGAGTGCTGGTCTGTCATCAAGTATGAGTTGCTAATCAAGGAGTTTATTAAATTAAATCGTCATCCCACACTTGACGAAATCCATCCATATCTTTCTATATGTTTCTCCCACCATAACCCATTATATTTTTTACTACACTGTGGGAATATCAAATTTTCTGAAAGCCAGACAAGAGTTCCTGAATGTTGCAATTGACTTAGGACTCCCGAACACTCTTACCTGTCACACGAAGGCACAAATGTGGTCGTACTCACAACAGTAATTAATTCCGAGTGCTTCGCCATAGGTATGACATTATCCCCAACTTCCGCATAGTTCGTTCACTGTTCCGAATACTTTCGTCAGCCCTGTTCCACAGTTTCGTGACGTGTCACAGTGTGTACTGTGCTTTTATTCAAAGTGTTTCTCTCGGTGGCTTAGGAGGCACAGAGCGTTGGCTTGATGATTTAGAGCCCAGTTTCGATACCCCGGTCAGAATATTTTTTTTTGTATACAGAAAATATTCGTATTTGTAAATGTTTGTTATTAATAATTAATTATTACTAATTAACTATTACTAATTGTACTCAATTTCTACATTTTAACGCGCTTGTCTTGGGTTCAATTACCGGGCAGGCCATATTTCTTCCTTTTTGCTCCTTAAACACAGCCCCAATGCTGATTTAAATTACTAAAATCTGCTCTCTTATAAAACTTTATATGTATGTTTATATTTTAACGCGTTTTGGAACTGAGGACTATTTTTCAAAACGTGCTTTCTACAAAAATAAAATGACTTTTCTGTTAATCTATATTCATAATTCAGTCCTCTATATAATGATAGTACTAGCGTTCTCATAATTTGATTTTAACTCCTGTGATTTTAACTGAAAATTTTGTGAGGTTTATCTTTTCCAAGAGGAGCTTTCAACTATGCAAGAGTTCTTGCAAAACTTGCTTTCTACAAAATATTTCTCTTCTCCGGATGGAGTATGCCTATTTAGGAATTAAAATAACAATTACAGGTTGAAATAAGAGATTACGGAGTTCACTATTAGAAGAGGACTGGTAAATCTATGATTTGAAAGAAAAAACCCTGAGATTTTAAAAATTAAATTACAGATTCAAATTTTAAAAGTTCGAGTTAATACAGCAAAATCAGTGAGAGAAAGGTGAAGTATACATTCTCAGGATTAGAAATGACTGGTGAAGTATCCAAACCTGGGAACAAAATCTTTAAACAAGGATGTAGAGTACAGAAACAATGAAACTATGTGAGTTAAAAGAATAGAAGGAGAAAATCGATGTAACTTTTTTTGTTGTACCATAAAAACGTGGCACTCAGATTTATTTCCTGAGAGCTAATGGTTGTTCCTAAAACTTTTCTTCTGTTGAAGTATAAAATATAATTTGGTTTCTGTATCGAGTGTTAATTTTGAGAAAACTGGAAATTGTTAGAAATAGAGATAAATTTCACAAAGATTGGGGTATTTACCTACCTGGAGTTGACAACACTGGAGTGTAGTGATGAAGTGCTGCAGCGTCGGAGGAGACGCTACAACTCGCCAATGATTCCATGACGGCAGTGACGCAGAAAGTGACTTTTGTTGATTGAACTATAAAAAATACTTTTTGTACACTTCGCACCAAATATTACTGCGGGAATATCCAGCCCCTATGTCCAAACCTTGGAGTTTATTTTATTTTATTTTATTTTATTTACTTATTTATTGTAAATAACCTTTCCATGGGACGTAGATTTTCCTGGCGAATTTTCAAGGTAGGTTTGGAAATGATCTCATTGAAGGTTTCCGGTTAATAGAGACAAAACATGGGTTTCAAAGATGTGTTGTAATTCTTAGAGGCTGGTTGAGGGGCAAATATGCTTGAATACCATTGATTTGGCGTGAACCACGGGTCCAGACATGTGAATGCACATTATTGGTACTTTTTATGTCACTCGTGTGTCACATTATTGGTTTGCCTATTTCTCGCAACCTAAGCCCAATAGAAAGAAACGGATTTCACTGCAGTGATAAGTCACTGATACTTAAAAGAAAAAAGTGAAAAATTTATAACTCAGTGTAATGTAATGGTGCTAAAACCTCATAAACAAGAATGTGATTTACTTTTGATTTTTTTAATGTTCGTTATCTATTCAAGGCAAGCTGTGCAAATGTGGCACGACATACAAGAGTGACGCTAAGTAATATTTATAATCTAAGATAAGTATCTTATCAGGATATACATTTAAGTTTCGTGCAAAAATTGTTTCCATACTAAAAAAAAAAAAAATTAAAGCAAGTTTTGGAAAAACTGTTGAATTTTAAAGTTTCATACAGTGCATACTTTTTAATTATATTTGCAGCACATGTAACCTCTTTATAATCTCTAATTATAGTATAAATTGATTAAGAGAAAACTATATAACTTTAAACATCGTCTTGCAAATTAGTTTTTTATCTCTCTTATTTTTTTTTTCACTTTTTCAGAAAGCAAGTTTTGCAAAAACAGTCCTCTATTACAGATGTTTTACACATGCACACACACACACACACATACATATATATATATATTCGAGAAAATAACAATTTTTATTTGAATATGCGTTTCTTACATTGGATTAGTTTTTTCTTTTTCCTTTTTAAGAAAAAGATCAATTTTTTCTGTTGGTAAAGTGTATAGAGCTGGATTGGCTTGTAACGAAAATAGGTTAAGTACATTTTAATCGTTCCTCATGCTATCCTCTTTGCCCCAGGAGAAGGAGCCACTTGTGGATGGATCGACTTTAATTCCCAATTTTAAGTCGGAGATTAACAGGGAAGAAAGGAGAGAGAGAGAGAGAGAGAGAGAGAGAGAGAGAGAGAGAGAGAAAGAGTTTGTCAGGTGCAGCTGAGCGTTGTTCGCAGAATAATATCACACCCACTTTTAAAGGGATTCTTCCATTTCCTTAAAGATACACAGACAATTTAGTTATTTTCTCACTTGTTGAAACGAAACAATATTTCTTTAAATAAAGAATATTTTGTCTTATATTGAATGTAAAACAATTCACAGGGGTGTGTATAACTGAAAATATAATAAAAGAACAACAGAAGCAAGCTTATAAATGGAATTCACAAATCAACAGATGTGTGCTCACTTCAACCCTACGTCAACTCAATCAATGAATCCCAATCTACTTTCAGAATGCTTGCACATCTGTAATAGACATGCGATTTGCCATGTTGAAATGGGAGGGTTAAACCGAAGCCATCTAGATAATAAGGCCTCACGGTTCAAAAACGATGTCACCAACAGAAGGCAAATGCAGAGTTCCATAGGATAAGTTTTAGTAAGCTACATACATATCAAAATACTTAAAAATAAAACCTGTATATGTTAAATGTTTCTGTCTGGAAATGTCAGATAAATTAGCTTGTTTCCAAAAGGGCATATGTCCAGTGGGGCAAATTTTTCAGTAGACCTAGAAAAAATGTGTTTCTCTAGGAGGGCGAGCACTATAATCATGCAAATTGTCTAATATTAAAACTAGAGGATCTCTCTAGTTACAACCCTAGATTATCCGCACAATTAGAGTCCTTACCCTTCTAGAGAAACACTTTTTTTCTAGGCCTACTGAAAAATTTGCCCCACTGGACATGTGCCCTTTTGAAAATAAGCTCCTCAATTGTCATAAATTCATGTAATCATATAAGTTTAATAAATTTCTGAATGATTAAGGATTATGTAGTAGTAGCATCGAATCAAAACTTTTCAGAGAAGCTATACGTTTTCTAAACTCAGACTTGATGACGTGTACCAATTATTGGCACTGCTGAGACCAGTAGTTGGCCCCCACTGCCAAATATTTGTTCCTGTGAAGCGACTTACAACGTGAAAATACCAGCAATTGTATTTTTATATCTTAAAGATCAGAATAACTTTGCTAGAAATCTTAAATTTTTATTTTAAAAAATATACTAATTATTTGCCACTGTGCCAAATAAATGAGCACTATGGAGAAACGGCATAGCAGTTATTGGCATGCCCTAGTAGCACTAAGTGGCTTGAATAATTTACATAATGATGATCTCTAAGGGACCCCTAAACATCCTTCTAATTGTTAAAGAAAGAAAGCACAACCATAATTACATTGTAGCAATAAAGAACTGGTGGAAAACGAATCTGCTTAGATTTTGATAGGTTAAATTTATTACTTAACGAAGCTTTCTTAAACTTATCGCCATAACCACGACCAATAACAAAAAATATGATGTATTTCGTGTGCAGAAGTCATCAAAGAAACAATAAGCAGTGTCGGGAACAATATAAGTTATTAAAAAATTATTGGGAGTGCCAATACCAGGGAAGTTCGTGAAGCGACATTCTAAATTCAGGGTAAGTTTGTAGAATTAGATGAAACGCTACATCCGATTTGCTGGGATTTTGGAGCTTTGAGTGACGCCTACAAGTACGACTTCAAGGATCGTCATCATTTGAAGAAGGCAGTGGGAATTAAGTTTGTGGGTTTTCTTCTGCATTTGAAATAAATAAATATTTATTAGAATAGGCCCATGTGAACATATTCGAAAGAAATATATTTATATTTACTCAGAGCTCGATGGTGTCACACGTGATGTAAAAAATGTGATTGAAGTTTCAAAGAATGTTGGAATTAGAGGATAAGCGAAAATGAAATAAACCTGAACCGGACGTCAAAACGCCAGTTCTCCATCTTGGCGTGCGAAAATAAAGAATGAAAACTAAACAATGGATTTATGGTATAAGGTGGCTGAGCCAAATAACGCCATGCTCCGGTGTTTTGGAAGCGAGAACAGGTGGCAGGAATTCAGAAGTACGAATATGTAGGCAGATGCCCTCTAGCAGGACTGCCAGAAATTAACTACGCTGGTGATCATAGGAGAGCTGCAATGACGCACACTTGAAGCTATGATCTCGACAAAGAAGGTCGTTGTTAATTCAGGTGGGTAAACTTTCTTTAATTTCGCATCGATTGAGTCATAATCGCTGAAAGCCATACTATATCAAAAAAGTCGAATATCTTGTTGTTCCGAAAGCACAAGAAACTACCGGAAGTTTTGTAATATGTAAGAAAATGAGGTAGTAATGTGATCGTCTGCATGTACCCCAATAACGCCACATTGAATATCGTAATAACTGAGTACAATATTTACTTTTGTAATTTACATATTGTTATCCATTTTTTTTTATTTTCTAGATTAAAATAAGAAAGAGTTTTTAAATTTCTCTCATAGCAAGAGTTATTATTTTGTCAAAAATTTCCCACTAACTGTATACATTTCACACTGAATGTGTGGTATATATACAGATGCTTATCAGAATAATGGAAACACCTGAACGAAAGTGCAACTTACCAGATTAATATGGTGTCGGTCCACCTTTCGCCTTCAGAACAGCCTTGATGCGACGTGGGATGGAGGCATAGAGGTCGTGAATGGTAGCAAGTGGAATATTACACCATTCCTCGTGCAGGGCATCGGCCAGTTCTGTGAGAGAGGATGGAGGTGGAAATCGTCGCCGGAGTCGTGTTTCCAAGATGGACCACAGATGTTCAATTATGTTGAGATCTGGGGATTGGGCGGGCCAGGGGAGGTGTTGAACTTCATCCCGATGTTCCTCAAACCACGCTGCAACAACTCCAGCTGTGTGAATGGGTGCATTATCATCCTGGAATATGGCGTCATTGTCCGGGAACAACATCCGGACCATAGGATGCAAGTGGTCTCCTAAAATTGCGACATAATCGTTGGCAGTGATGCGTCCGCGAAGTGTGACCACAGGACCCAATGAAAACCATGATATTGCGGCCCACAGCATCACCGTGCCGCCGCCATGTTTCACAGTTGGGCGGAGACACTGCAGATCATACGCTTCTTTGGGCGTTCTCCACACATAAACACGGCCCGTAGTTTGGAATAGGGTGAATGGTGACTCATCCGACCATACCACACGTTTCCAGTCGTCAACGGTCCAAGTTGCATGGTCGCGGCACCATTTGCGGCGTGCTAAAGCGTTCTGGTCCCTGATGAGAGGTTTGGCCCGTGCAACACGAACCCGTAAGTTCATGTCATGTAATTCGCGGCGGACTTTGATTGCCGAAACAGGTTGGGGGAGGTGCTGATTGAGTTCCTCCGTCACTTGCGCCGCAGTGGCACGACGGTTCCGCGTGACAATGCGCTTTAATACCCGGCGTGCCCTGTCACTGATGCTTTTCTTCCGCCCACTGTTCCGCTTCCCCGATGTGGTTTTCCCGTGTGTTGTGTAGGCCGTCATCACCTTCGACACTGTCCCTGGCGACACACCTAACACACTAGCCACTGCCGTCACACTCACTCCACATAACCGCGCACCAACAATTTGCCCTCTTTGAAACTCTGAGAGGTCTCCCATTTTATACTACCTCCGTCTGCTGCAGCCACTGCACACTCCTGTTCCACTACGCCTGACGTAGTATGGAGACCGACCTAACACACCACCAGCAGCAGTCCGGCGCTGCGGTCGCCACGACACCACTGCCAACCCATATATCTGACGTGTTGCCAACTACAGGTGTTTCCATTATTCTGATAAGCATCTGTAGGTCTATTTGTAGTCAGCAAAGTGCCTGAGCATTTTTCTTGTCTTCGTTGCTTTAGTCAACAAGCGAAACATTTCCTATTGTGCAGGTTAATGCAAAGTATGTGGAAAAGTTTCCATTCAACGAAGAGGGTGGCGTTATTAGGAACCTATGTTTCTAATGACGTCACCATGTAACAATTTTGTTTTCGTAATTTTTCCAGCCCTCATTGTACACTGATCTTCATATAACATTTCTGGTATGTAAGGCACTTAAGCACGTTTTCACACAAGCTGGTTTAGAGCTACCATGGTTCAGTAGCTACATCAGATATGCTCTTAAGGTGGCGTTATTTGGCTCACCTACCTTATTAGTTTTCATCCCGATCAGATTAACATGTCTCATAAATTCTGACTGGACATACCAAGATGGTGACTTGGCGTTTTGACGTTTGGATTCAGTTTTTCTTTTTAATTTTGGTCTATCATCTAATTTTAACATCCTTGGAGACTTCACTGATGTTACCTGTGTGACAACTTGTTCGTTCTATAAAAGCTGGGTATCATACAATGACCTCTATCTAAAACGATACTGGACTGACTGCGCATCCTTAGAACTTCATCCTTATCCGATGGAATTCAATAGCAAATCACCTTCGGTTCACAATACTGCTACGGGACAGAACACAAATCATCATCACTAATTGAGTACTATTTTCTTAAGCTTGCAAACCTAATTACATCATGTAAATTTGTACAATGTGTATCAGCACCAATGATCTATTTTCTCCCCTTTACAGCATTGTAGCAACGTAACAAGTTTAAATCAGATTTAATATTCTACGTTACTTTAAATAATTTTATTCCTATACCACTCAAGGGTGTTTTCTTGAGAAGTGAGGGCGAGAAAATATATCCGTAAACCGTACCTATAAGGTTTGTTTTTCTTCTCTTTTTTTATGTTGCAAGAGTTTGATCCATTTTAAGCTCCCTCTTTTCGCTCCGTTCCATGCCTTGTTTCTTTTATCTTCGCAGGTTGGGGTTTCTCTCTTGTGTCCCCGAGAAAGGTCAACAGTTGTTCTTACTATCCGATAACCCTTTAGGGTTTCTTGTTCGGTACTATAGGGGGAAAAAGTACAGTAGAAAGTGTTTTTTTTTGTCCCTTTTCTTTTGTATATATACTCAGCTACTGTTAGAGATTTTGGCGGGCGAACAGTTGCCATAGCAACGGCCGCGGGGTAGGTAGGTTAGGATGCTGAAGCGCTCGCGCGGGGAGGCTAAAGGGAAGGCTTTTCCAGTTGGTGAGAGAGTGGTAGAGAGAGGGAGGGAGAGCGGAAAGAAACACACACACAGAGAGAGAGAGAGAGAGAGAGAGAGAGAGAAAGAGATGAGGATGCTGGCGCTCGGCAGAATTTCCCTGGACCAGTTCGATTCGGGGATCCGTGAAGTTCGCGCGCGCGTGTGCGTAACATGTCTACACACATAATACACAGACCGATCGGGACACATATTCACGACATTTAAAGTGCGCGTGGATAAATAAAAAAAATAAACATATAAAAAGGAAAACGAAAAAAGAACACATTTCCTTTTTTGAAAAAACAAGTAAAATTACGGCACCAAGTACGAAGAATATGAAGGAAGAATGAAGTGATTAGTTTTTCATTTCATTTTGTAAGGTAAGTAAATGAATTCGTTTTCTGGTTAATGGGTATTGTCTGCTAGTAACCTCAAGAGCCGAGATCGATTCTACCGCGCGGCCAAGAGTACTACCGTATCGTAGCCAGATTTTTGTGTGATTCTGACATCTCTAATGGTTAATATCCATAGCTTTGTGCCTTTTTATTTACTATTATAGTTTTCGCTGCTATTATTATTATTTATATCTAATGGTGGTTCCAGTTCATTTCTTTATATTATGTATTTAATTTACTTTTGGGCTAGACAAGCAGCTGTCGCCTAAGTTCGTCACATGTAGGAGGGTTGACGTCCCACGTCAAGCTTCCTTCTCGGGGCAAGATAGTAGCCAGAGCCTTTGTATATGTACCATCTTGACATTGTTCTAGTGAAACTGAGGGGGAAGGTTCCGAAAACCTCAGTCAGTAAGGTCAGGAGCAGGACTAGAACCAATTCACACCTCCCCACTGGGGATCAAATATTCGTGACCGTAACGGCTAGACCATGGGCGCGGGATACTATTTTTCCTTTTCCTAATTGAAAATAGTAATTGATATATGTGAAGAAACAAGAAAATTTAAAAGCAAAGTACGGTATGCAACTCATTTTCTAGAAGAGTAGATACAATTTTTTTAAACCTCAAGACTTTTTTGAAATAGCCGCAACAAGAAAGTATATCCCTCAAAGTAAACGCTCGAAGGACGGAAGGATATTTCTACATTTCCGAAGAGCGTTCATGATCTCTACGGGCATTAAGAAGACTAGAGCTCCGAGCATGATAAACCTTTTTCTATGTATTTGAAAACGATGCCCTTTATATATTTAAAAACTTATTTCACATCAAACTGAACAAAAAATTATAATTTTTATTCACATTTTTTGTCGATTTTTACTTTCATGTATCTTTTTAAAGCTATTCTTAAAAAAGAAACTTTGTGTACTTCCTTAATGTTTCATGTCCATGTTTATAAAAAGTAATTTATCAATAGTTGAACAGACCCTGAGTATTTGGTTTACTACAAGACAGTGTAATATGTAATTTTAAAAAAAATCAGTAATGTACGTACTAGCTGTAAGTATTTCGTATGCTTACCACATTTAAACTTAGAATAACAATTATTTTGCACAAAATTCTTTTACACACAAAGCCTATGTATGATATTATTAATATATTGCACAAATTATTTATCTCTGTGGCTCGTGGGAATCAAATCCGGGTCTTCCAACATTATTCTGGTCAATTATTTTAGTATCTGGAAATATGGTTGTAATACCGACATATTAAGAGACCTCCGTACCTACACATTGTAATAATAATTTATTTAAATTATGACAAGTCGAACACCATTTCATAGTTAATTTTACCATCCTTCTGAATCACACTTTTACTTTCTTAACAATAGTGGCGGCGTAAGGCAATCTGGGGCCCGGTCCAAGTGAACTTCATTGAGGCCCGTTCACGAATACAATCGTGAACCCACATTGCTACTGTTGGTCGGAATATCTTATTTTCCGTATTCCAAGCCAGGCAGAAAAACTTGGGGTCCTACGGGGCTCACTTTCTATGACAGATATCTTCTCCCTCACTCGCCGTAACCTGTACATGACAAGGTTTCTTCAGATTGTGAAGAGACATGCTTATCAGCTGCTACAGTCAAGAGCACAATTGAGTCCTGAAACGGCATAGCTATTGCTTCACCGACCATCATCGATGTGGTCTATTACTTAATCTTAGCGAGTGGTTATTCACTTGAGTCGGCGACCGGCAGGGGCCCTTCGGCAGGTGGGGCCCGGGGCGAGGGCACCGCTAGTCCTCTTACACTGCCAGTGCTTAACATCAGCTCATAGAAGAGATTATTTCGCTGATCATTTTCCATTACTTAGTTATTACTCGGTTTTGAGCACTTATAAGATAGGTATTTCTAGCTTTCTAACGAGAGGGTAAACCGCTCTGAACGAAACACTGCTACAGGCAGTGGCGGTTTAAGGCAAGCTGGGGTCCAGGGCAAGTGGGATTGAGGCCCTTTCGCGAACACAATTGTGAGCGCAAACTACTAGGCTACTATTGGCTGCAATATCCTACTTCCCCGTTATTCCGAACCACGCGAGAGAGTGGGGGGCTCGCGTGGGACTCGCTAGCTAAGATGGAGAACTTCTCGTTCACTCGCTATAACCTATGCGTGATAATGAATATTGAGAATGTGTTGAGCCATGCTTTTCAACTATCCAATTACAGGCAAGCACACAAGTAAGAGCTCTGAGATCAGGGCTGTAGTCGACGGTATACGAAGGTACGGCGTATACCCTATGATTTAACTTACATGTTACCGTATACCTTCTGCAAACATGCGTATGTGTTGCATTTCGTTTATTTATTTAATTTCCATATTCACCCAGTGCGATTATTAGTCAGGTACTTTTGATTCCACTTGAACAAAATGTTGAGAAGGGTCGTTAGCATATGATCGCAATCTGATGACTACAGTAATATTTTTTTTAGAAATACGCATATAATATATAGTCAATTCGAGCAGAACTTTTGCTAGCTTGGGTGGCCTCCTAGTGCAGGTCTTGAGTAGTATGAGATTTGACTTGTGTTTTCAAAATCAAGGTAGAAGTTTGACTTTTCGATGTATGGTGTAAGTCTTATGACAGGCTCAGCAAGTGAGTCTTATATGGAATCTGATTGTTAACTGATGCTTCGTAGTTATGCGAAAGTCTCAACAATCTCCTTGTTTCTCATTCCCTCAATGCAACAAATTATGCAGATAATTTGATTGTTATTACCTCGCTGGAATAATCAAAGTATTTTGATTCTATTGTTTATGTAAAAAAAATTAAATAATTATTTAATCCCTATAGTTAATAGAAAGATGGATTAAAAATTAATGGAAACATTGTTTCCACTTAAAGATTAACAAACTAAAAGATTCAAAGCGCAAATTCTAGGACTACAGCAATGCCTAAGATGGCATAGGTATTGCGTCACCGACCACCATCCAGAAAATTTGTCCCGGGGGGAGGGGGGAGCATTTCAGAAAACCGAGAGGGCGATACTTGTACAATTAGCATTACAATAGTAGGATCAATAGTAAATTACAATTTTGCCCGGGGGGCGGTACATTCCCTGAAAGAAACACTGCCACCATCTACTGATTCATCTTAACGAGCGATCATTCACTTGTGTTGGCGACAGGCGCACAGTGAAACGAACTTCCCCCCCCCCCAAAAAAAAAATCCGGCGAAATGAATACTATCTGAACGTTGAGGAAATATTGGATCTTGGTAATGGACTTATATGTGTACTCTCTGCTTCAGATTCACGCAATATATGCGATATAGCATATTTCACTTAGACGAAAGTGCTAAAAAGAAACCACAGCTGTTTAGCGGGTTGGTTATATCACAGGATATTTCTTCATAAGTTCGACCTATCGTGAGGTAAATTAAATGGGTTCATGAGGTCTCCCCAGGTACAAAACAAATGCTGTTTGATGATATCAAGACTAACTTGCTTGTTTTTGTAGCAAATGAAATTTCTAAGCATTGTATAAAAATAATTATCAACACTATTAATAAAACACAAGAAACGTACTTTAAAATATGCCAAAACAAACGTAACCAAAAATGTGGAGTTAGTAAAGTATAAATATGTGAAAAAAAGAGACAAAGACTATCAATTATCTTTCCAGAAGTTCATTTCCAAGCGGGTCCTTGTCCATACACCAGAAATATTAGTAAATTCACACAATTATTTGTTATATACTTCTAAGTTTTTAAATTTGCAGATATATCTTAAAAATAGCTGAAGAAGTTAGTGGTTTACCAATATTTTACTTTTGCAAACTAAAATTTTGGAAAAGATAAAGTTATACACAAGTTTTACTGTTAATTATGTTTCTGTCCTTTACTTTCTAATACGAAATTCAAATGAATTTGAAGACTTTTGGAATCGCAAATTATTACTGTAACGAACTCAACAATACCAATATCTCTATTTCAAGATGCTTGCAGAAGGACCCATTTGGAAATGGATACCTGACTTGTACCTTCTGTAGTAATATTTCAGGTACGCTGTGCGCGAATACGACTAGGAAAATACATAATTTTTAGCTTTAGTAATAAAATATCAGACACGTTACACATTAGTAAATCGTAGAAAATTTTCCAATTTGGTCACAAGAGCTCACGGTTAATCAGGAGTGCAATCATTCCTTCTGAAATATTTATATCTCTTTTTGGAGGTAAGAGATCACGGAAGAAATGATATGATCTTAAAAGTCAGAGCGTGGGTTCGATTCTCACACCATGCCTCTATTAAGTCTAATCCATCACTCTTGTAGACCAGTTCCCACTCCACCTCATTCCACAACGTCGTTACAACTGTTAACTAGTCCTTCACTTCTCCAAATATCTTTCTTTCACAAAAGGTGCGGATTCTATACGCATCGTCGCCAAGTATTCCGCGCAACGTGTTTTCTCAAGTTTTGGGAGGTTTTGCGCAGAAGTTTGCAGCTAGTGGCAGGTAAATTGTGGATCCCCTGAAAGTATTTATTTATCCTGGACTATTAACGAAAAATCAGGGCTTGGCCTCGCTTGGCTGTTCTGTGCATCTTGATGAAATTGAAAAAAAAATCATCCTAAATTTTAAGTTAATATTTCGATGTGTACGGTATATATGACAAAAACGTCAGGATTCAGTTCTTAACTACATTAAAATTATGATTGTACTGTAGCCGAACTACAAAACCTAACATTTTTTACATAAATTATTTACCTCAATGGCAGCTGCAGCCAGAAAAGGTACATACACACATTCCGAAAATGTAAATAAATAAAAAAATGTTAATTTGAGAGCACATGAACTAATGATTATGCATTTCAGGATTACGAACGAAATAATTTAATGTCTATTGGACATTTAGCTACAACGGAAGATGGTTTTCGAGTTCATTTTTTAAATTTGAATTTTGTAATTTTATCCCAGTTTTTCATTTCGTCCCTCTGTGCGACGGAGGATCTCTCGACATTTCAGGCGCAGCCGGAGGGTGGTGGCACCGCTCACCCACCCTTACGCCGCTACTGGCTACATATTTATTTAATGGTTCGCGACAGCAACGACCTCTACGTAACGATACTGGAGTGATCGGCTTGTGTCGACAGTTAGACGCCAGAGCAAACATTTAACCTCAATCGTCTAATCCTAGTATGCACCAAAATTTCAGTTCTTACTCAGGGTTTTCAATCTTCTTATCACTCTGTGACCCGTTTCTAAATTGTCTTAATTCTTAAATTATACAGGTACAGGATAACATACCTGTGTGTATAATAGTATCAAAGGCTTGAGGTGGACGATTTAGATTAACTGCCCTCTAGGCTCCCTACATTCATAAAAATTATAGTCATTACATTTTAATGACATCGATCAATGCAGTATCGCTTTCAAATAGAGCTCAATGGCGACAACTTTACCCTTCTTTTCTGAAGTAAAATCTAAAAAGTTTAAACGATCACTACTGTTTAGTAGTGCTTGTTTGTTAGCCCATGAGCTCAATTTCTGGTTGGAATGAAGTTCGATTCTCTGCCTAAAACTAGACAGGACCATAGAGTTAGAAATAGAATAGAGAGAGCTTTCATGACGTCACATGAAACCAAATTTACGGTTTAGTGGTAGTCATATTGTGTGGACCCATTAGAGTCCCTCTATACTCTGTACAGCACAACACATCTGGGACATTTTCAAGGTTATAGAATTGTCAATTCTCTGCGAAACGCCTGTCTTTCCGAACAACGACAGCTATTTTGAATGTTTCATCTGACATGCGCGCTTCTTATTAATAACTCTCTTCCTATAAGAAAGAATGGGAAAGCAATACTCCGTATAGAGGGTCTCTAAATATGGGGCTAGTCAATGTGGTAGAAGTGCCTCGTCCCTTCCGTCTCTTGGCTTCACTCCCTCCACCCAGATTTTTTATAACCTGGAATTACTGCTGAGGTTTTCCACCACTTTGAAAACTCCTTATTTCTCCATACAGCTACTTATGAATGCATGTTTCGATTGTTAATGTCGTGCCTTCCACTGCAATGTTGTCAATTGCTGGTGATTTGATTATTTTTTTGTATTTCTTTATTCTAATTTCTACCTCCATCTCGCTGGGTTCAGGTATATATGGTCCTGCGGTATACTTTCAAAATTCCACTGTTTGTTCTCTGGTGCAGTGCCATAGTGGTGGTGAGGTACCTGCCATGGGCGCCAAATCGGAGGCGTCGAAAAAAAAAGCTTCAAATGTACTAAACGCCAAAATAAAAAAAATGGGAGGTTGAAAAAATGTTAGTTTTTTAGTGCAAATCGCAGTCAATTGGAGTTTATATACATTTGCAAAATTTAAAAGTGATAATTGACATGTGCATTATTACGGATATTCTTTCAATTCCTATACAATATATTAACATTAAAGTACCATAAATAAAATTCCAATAAAAACGGGGGAGGGGGGCGACATTTTATACATATACCTCGGGCGCTAAAATACCTCAAACGGCTCTGCTCAGATGTGCATGTTTAGGAACTTATCAAAATATATTTTCCGTGCATTAAGAATTTTAATCGAATCCCCTTAAAGATCTACACTTGCGAATATGGTTCCTTTCCTTAACGAGTTTGCTCCCTTTACATAGGTTTCTTACATTATTTGTCTTTCCGTTTTCCTCTACTGAATTTTCTGCGTCAGATATTGCTGTCTTTTATTTCTAAACTTGCGCCTGGCGTTATTACAGTGATTTGTATTTACTTTGGCTACATTGCTTAACCATCGTTGTTTTTCATGATCCATAAAGGTCGTGTAGCTTAAGGCATTCTTCATTAAACTAAGGTTTGTTTTTCTGCACATTTATACGTTTGTTTAACATTTGTTTATTCACACCTACGTTCAGCAATTCCCTGCTTCATAAATCACATCCCACATCTTGTTTACATCAATTTCATTATTTGTATGATTTTGTTATTACTCACCTCTGCTAAAATTTTGAATCTATAAACTCTAACGTCCATTATGTTGGCATGTACTCGTCTGTATAACTAATATGTGATCGATCTGGTTGTGTGTTTTGTCATCCGGAGTTGTCCATATGTATGCATTTACATTCAAACAAAATTTAAATATTCTTAAGTTAAAATAATTCTCAATACAAGCCTGTGGTCACAGTCAAAACATGCTAGGGAAATATCTTTGACGTAATGAATTCTTAAGATAGTTGCACTCATCCAGCTCTACGTAACGATACTGGAGTGACTGCTTAGTGTCAAAAGATAGACGCCAGAGCAAATATTTAAACTCGTTTGTCCACTTCAACTCTAATCCAATGTGGTCCAAATTTGCAGTTCTAACTCAGTTTTATACGCTTCTTATAGCTATGTGGTCCGCTTTTTTTTTATTTAAGTCTTAAGTTCTGAGTTATTAATGTAATCAGTATAACGTACTCTGCATATCAGAGAAAATACAGCAAATAATATTTACTTTTTTTTTGTGAGAATTAAGACATCAATAAAAACACGGGCCACACAGGGATATCAAGCGTAAAATACTGAGTTAGAACCGAAAATTTGGTCCATATTGGTTTAGACTGGAAGTGGACAAACAAGATTAAGTTTTCTCTCCATTCTTTGGCTTCATATATTCATGAAATTTTCAATGGCAGCAGTCAGTCCAGTATCGCTTTTGGATAGAGGTCATTGGTTTCACTAAACATTTTAATTCCGAATCAATTTTATCTCAGATTCTGCGAGTATTGATAGATAGAAAAATACACTCTCTTCATCTTTCATGCCACCTAGTGACTGTCCAAACGAACTAGGAATGAAATAATATTAAGGCTGATTTTCATGAACGCTTGTGTTCCTTTGCTTGCAATTAGGGTGATTAGCCAATTGAAACACGTGTTTTATTACGTGTTCTACATGTAACACGTGTTTCAATTGGTTATTCACCCAAATCGGAAGCAAAGCAAGCAACGCAACCTTCCAAGGAAAGCAGCAATATGTATTCTATTTAAAAACCGAAAAAAGGACTATATGCAAGCTTAGCATCTGACATTTCACTTTAATTGTCCGCTATAGATTAAAAGTTCTATAGATATTGCGCATAGTTTACTAGTATTAGTTCAGCTGAACTGACACCAGGTGGTATGAAAGAGAAGATTAGAATGGAAATTCTGCTCTGTATAATAATCTTATCTATAACTCGTGAATAAGGCCGGCATTTCACGTACCCGATAGTCGCGTGCTTCGCTTGCGATTTAGTTGAGTAGTCAATTAAAACGTGTTTAAAAATTTATATGGACTAATCATAGAAATTGCAAACAACTCTCACGGTGAGCGCGTAAGTGAAAAGTCAGCATTAAGTGCACTCAGGATTAAATCGTTTTGTGCAATTGACCGCATCGAAATTAAAAATATTGTACGTTTTATCAGCATGAAAACCCCTCCGGGGTAAAGACAAGAGTGACGCAAGAATTCTACTCACAAACGAAGTGATATCCATTTTGCAAATTAGTTTATTTGTGCCATTCTGACGGAAGTGTTTTCTTTGTAATAAAATTAAAAGATTTAGTATCCCTCTGCCATAGTGGCACAAAGAAAGTCACTCGCAAAATGGATATCACTTCTTTTGTGGGCAGAATTCTTGCGTCACTCTTGTCTTTACCCCGGAGGGGTTTTCATACTGATATCACTTTTTGTAAGGAAGTCTTTTTTTAAAAAAGTGCATAGTCTTCATACAAAAGGCCGATTTTGGCCGTATCTCGAAAACTGCAATTCATATCAACAAAATAAGCTTCGATTTACCCCAACTTGATGGGGACCGCAACTGACCCCCAAAACTGCCCGGTACCACTCATTTGGGGCTAAAACAAAAAGACAGAGAATGACAGACAAACTTTTCGATCACTTGTGAAAAAGTCGTAACTTTTGAACCCCTTCACCGATTTTGACGTGTAAAACACCATTTGAACGGTGAAGCTCAGATTAAGATTCCGCTAATCGTCTATATGGTCTGGGGTCAGTGCTATTATCAGAAATGTAAAATTTTAATATTTTTTTTCGCACCGCCCTAGGGGCTCCCAGGGAGGTCCTACCGACCCAAGTTTTTGTGAGTCTTAGTATGGTAAAGAGTTTTCAAATGCAAGTTCAAGCATCAAAATCGGGCTTACAGTTCGCTAGATCCGAAACTAGCTGTATACATAGAGTGCCGCTAACAGACTCATTTGTCAGCGTCACTCGAAGAATTACAGTTCTTCATGATTTGTTTTGAATATTTTTGGCACCTGACTACTGTAAATCTTCATGTAGACACTTGGTTAACTCTTTCCTGTAAAGTGGTTGACAATAGTAAACAGTGCTTTGCAATTAAATTTGTGACATAAAAATGAATGCAGAGAGCAATGTTTTTAGAACTATACAGGTGCTAGCCGCGTTCTTTGCTTCCGATTTGGCTGAATAGCCAACTGAAACACGTGTTTCAGTACGTATTCTATGTGTAACACGAGTTTTTATTGACTACTGATAGAAAGCACAAGGAAAGGAATATGGTACAACTCCGGACAGCACATATCCGTACTGGTTAAAATCTGTTTCATTTCCGTACAGCTTACAATGACATGAACTTGTGTCCAGATAACATCAGCACGTTTCCGTACATGTCTAGATGGGCGCCTTATCAGAGTGCTTCATCTCTAAAGGTTTAGCTATGCCTGAGGTTAGAGGAAAGTCCAACAAAGTAACCAGCTATTCAAGCAGGGATATATTATAAAAGTACGTGTTAAAAGTTGCTCTTTTAACATTTCGCCTATTTTGAAATTTAAGAAAATTTTGAACTTTATAATGTAAATGAGATAGACGTGATAATTGGTGAGGATTTGTTGTAGTAATTAATAATAAGATAGTATATTTTAAATAGCTTTTTTACTGAACTCAATTTATTTGCTTTCTAACATTGAATGTGTTAAGAAATTTAAGGAAGTAATAAAGATACTAAAGATAATTTTACACAATAAGTAACACATGCATGGAAATAAATGACAATTTTAAATGTATTTTCTATATAATGGAAAATGAGCTATTGATGTCTCTCCTGAATCAAAACCTAAACCATGAGCCATCTGACAAGCACTACCATGGCGTATCCATATCTACTTTGTTGAGATTTTTGCCATTTTTGAAGGTCTGTAGTAACTTTCCGTAATTCAATAAGAAAAAGTAACCAGGTGGAAGAAAAGTCGTACTAGGATTACATTTGAGCAGAATATATCTTTGCTGGATACTTTTTTTTTATCTCTTAGTGATGTTATAAACATCATTTGTGAAGTACAGAAATCAATGTTGCGAACTGTGACTAGTAATCAAGGTGTAATTATCAAAATATCGATTTTCAATGTCAAGCCTGGCATAATGTTCACGCTTTGCATTTGCAAACCTGGGTTCTGTGTTTCACGTACATCCACAATACCAAATATCTCATAAATTGACGCAGTACTCTTCAAAAAATAAAAAAAAACTAGATTGGCAACACTGACAATCCGATGACATTACATTTTGATGTATAATATGTATCCTATTGATATAAATCAACTTCCAAAAACTAAATTTTACATTCATACATCTTTCCTGAATTTCTCGAAATATAAATTGTATTTACCAAGAGCTCCAAATTATAACATCTGCAACTCAAAAATGAAGCACCATTATACAAATTATGAAGATAAAATTTGAATTTGATATCAGGAACTCAGGTACCAAGTTTTGACTGTCGAATCCTGGTTCTGTGTTAGAAATGACAACAAAATCAAACTTTTGATTTTTAATTTGTCAGTTGAGCAGCTTGTATAGCATTACGATCTCTTTCAAATGGGTCTAAAGCGTTATGTTTTTGGCATGCATTTCTTGATAGTGTTCCTCGTCAATCCTACGTTCCACTGCGTCATCTGCACACTATTAAGTTTGATTCCGTAAGCTACCACTATTTTCTGACACACCGTAGTTTCTTACAACTAAGTGGTTGTTGCTTAGTTTACTCAAAATAAATCTTTATTTGACTTTCAAATTAAATCATGGCTTCTCTATCTGCTCAATTTTCGCTTCGTCTCAATAAATTAATTTATTTAATATGATTTTAGGGGCTGAGCAGGTAGCTAGGAATGCGGGAAAGGAGTGAGGAAGGTTGCGACCTACATGACAACCCTACTGGAAGTATCCAGTCCCCGTGGTCCAGGAGGTAAAGTCACGTACTTTTGATTGACAATGGGTACGTAGGTGGGTTCGAATCCCAGGACGCCCATCTTGCCCATCTTGACAGGTTTCCCAGTGTTTCCTCAGTTTCACTAGACGAATGCAACGATGGTATTTTAAGGAAGGCCCAAGCCGATACCTTCCTACTCATCCTCTATCTACCCCATCCCGGTCTGAGCCAAAGATGCCAAAAGGACATAAATAAAATTTAATTTACCTACTGAAAGTGGCAATGTATTAACAATTTTATATTAAAAGTTCAACAGTTGAAAACACAAAATTTTTGAAAAGGCACTTCTTTCCGTGTGTATCTTACATATGTAGGTCAAGGTAACATTTTTGTGACATCGTTTTGCTCTCTTGTCATGGCAACATATCCTTCGAGTGAACTACTTCGCGTATATACTTGTTTTGTGTGAACAACACCTTTTGAGTGTATTTCTGTTTTAACGAAAGATAGCATAACCTGATAAACCACCCAACCAGACATGTACGGAAATGTGCCGATGTTATCTGGAAACAGAGACCTGTCATCTTATGTCATTGTAAGCTGTACGGAAATGAAACAAAATTTTAGCCTGTACGGATATGTGCTGTCCGGAACTGTGCTACATCCAAGCAAAGCACGAGACGAGCGCCTGTTTGAAAATCCGGCCTTACCTATACGTTGCCTCATACGTGACGCCATTGACTTAACCAAGGATGTTATAATTAGACCAAAATTAAAAAAAATCTGAATACGAAAGTGACAGCGCCACTCTGCCGTCTTGATATGTGGAGTCAGAATTTAGGACAATGATAAATATTTAAAGGGAAAGTGATCAGTTTGTGAAACAGGCTTTACTCTTTTCTGGGTTGCTTAATCATTAATATATATTTAAACAAATTGGCATATCAATATTTAAATTATGTGTGAAGAAAACTCTCCTAAATTATGGGTGTTCATACCAAGATGGCGGACATACGTAGTTACGTACGTTCAGATTAAGTTTTTAGCCTATCTTCTAATTCTAACATCCTTGGTCAAGTCAATGACGTCATATTCGAGGCAACCGATTAGTTCTATAAACGTTCCACAGAGAGTAATAAAAAAAATGTAGTAAGTATTCAGGAAGGAGTCAGACGTGGCGTCATTGACTCAACCAAGGATACTAGAGTTAGATGATACGCCAAAATTGATAAACTAAATTCGAACGTATCAACTTCAGGATGACATCTTGGTGGGTAAAGTCAGAATTTAGGAGAGTGCTATTTATACGTAATTTTACATAATGATATGCTAATTTAGAAAAATATATATTATTAATTATGCCTCAGTTTTACTTTTATTTTAAGTCTTTCCCACGTTGTTATTCTTGGCTTCAGTGTTTCTCAATTTTAGCCTATCATCTAATTCTAATATCCTTGGTTGAGTCAATGACGTCACGTTTGTCATAACCGTATTAAGTTCTATAAACATTGGTAAGTATTGTGAAAAAAAGGATTTAAACAATTGCACCAATACTGACAATAGACTAGACTAGGGTTTCTCAACGTGGGGGTCGTGGGTTGTGTGCAAGAGGGTCACGAAAGGAGTTGAAAGGGTTTTGTAGGCTAAAACTAATAAATTTCAAAGAAGGTATTTTATTTTACTTGTTTTTATAGTTACTGAAGATAATGTAATTTATTTAAAAAGTTTTTCTATAATTCTATAGTAAGTTTAATAGTTTTTCTATAATTATGCCTATATAATTAGGATGTTTATTACCAAATTCAGCAAATCAACTGTCACGTTTTTAAATAAAAGCAAATATAACACAAAATAAAAAAAATGTCAGAAATATTTAAAACGCTAAAAAAACATTGCACAAGTTTACTAGGTTAGCGCGAAATTTGAACCTATTTTGATTTAACCAGTTTCAAAATTTCCTCGTCAAATTTTGTGATAAACTTTATCAAGTAATTTTTTGTCATAAGTTAGCTACCCATCCTTGTTCTAAATACCACATTTTAAAAATATATAGACTCTTTATTAATTCGTGTAACTGAAAAACAGACCAGTAAAAGCGAAAGGTTTCAAGATATTTCTATGAAATGTTCTACAACTGCTCACAAAACCTATATTTGACATTGTGATAATAATTTTCCAAAAGAAAATTTTAACCCCCCGTCACTTCCTGGGGGTTCAAACTAAAAAGTGAAATAGATCAAGAGGTACTGCAATATTATATAAACATAAATCAGCACATAATAATTACTTGGTACTAATTAATTAAATTATAAATGGAAAAGTGCTCATCTGAATTAACATTGATTTTCCCATAAGCGAAGTTCACTTTTGAGTTTGATTAACAGGGATTAAAAACTAATTCAGAAAAGTTATTTTCACAATGTCAAACCTTCAAGGTCTTGTAAGTAAATATAGAAAATTTCATGAAAATATTTTGAAAACTTTCATTTTTTTCAGGTGTGTTTCTCAATTACACGAATTAACAAAAAGTATAAATTATATTAAAAGAATATAATTATATATAAATATTCAGTGCGAGCGGTTTCGGGTTCGATTCCCTGTGAGGACTCAAAATTTTGGTATCGACCGAGCATCGCGAGAACTATTGCGGAGCTGATGTGAATAAAAGACAGTGGCGATCGCAGTTGAGAGCTTCGGCTCTCCTCTCCCAACACGTAAGAGCAGTAGACCAACTCCTCCCTGCAGGAGAGATTTCATCCAGTAGTGGATTGAATATGGCTGTGTTGGTGTGTGTGCATGTATGGTGGTGGTGTATGTTGAAGCCTTCAGGATGATGTTTAATACAAAGTGAAACAAAATCTCTCATTACAAACAAGAAAATTACTTTTGGGGATCGTCGGACAAAAAGCACGGTAAAAGAGGGTCGCGGCATGAAAAAGGTTAAGGAACGCTGAACTAAACGATTTTTTTGTTTCAGTACCTATTTCAATAAGCCTCTTATAACATTAATTTTGATCTCAAAGACTAGACTATGTTGACATTTTCCTTATTTAAGTAGAGAACGAACCTTACAAAAGAGATGCCGCGAGCAAATTTTGCACTTATAGTTAATGGATCTCTAGCAACATCGCACTTCCGTCTAAAGAGTTGGATATTTAACAGCCCTTTATCCAGTTGTGTGGCGTGGTGACTAATAAATATGTCGCCTATGGTATTAGGCAGCTCAAACTGTACTCAGTTCGGGAAATCTAACAGAGATTTCCTGAGTCGAAAAGAGTGAATACTTGGATAATAAGTAAATGAGTTTGTTAAGAACTATCCCTAAGTATTGAGAGAGGGCTATTCGTTTAGAAATAAATTAGCAAATGAAGAGCCATACCTTGTAACTTGATCCAATATTTAATTTTATTTGTTTTCTTTCCATATTGTGTGAAATATGCAGGAAAGAACCATACCAATATGAGATCAATTAAATCACTGATTGCCTAGTATGAAAGCGCCATATCAAGAGGGCAAAGCTCAATTGGTAGAGCGTCAGCTTGGCATTTTAGAGGTCCTAGGTTCGATAACAGCCGCCCACTATCATGACAGGTTTCTTTAAGGCTTTCCCTTCAATTTTACCAGTTAATGCCGAGATGATACGTTTAACTGAGGCCCTGACTAACCTACCTTAACCTGGCCTAAGTTATAGATGCCTCGAGGCCTTAAATAATTTCAAAATTGAAATTCAGATGAAAGCACCACGACATACGCTGATTTTATTTTTTATGTGGTAGTCTCCTGACACAGCCCAATATCGACCATTTTTTACTGGGTACGTCTATATTTAACCACTAAGTAACTAACTCTATGGCTTATAGAACTCGCAACTTCATCGCCGAAGTAACAAACGTTCGCCATTGGATTCTATCCTGGGCAATATCAAGCAAGTTTTCATCACAAACACCTACTTCTCGAAGATCTCTTCTAATATTGTCCTTCCAACGACGGCTCGGTCTTCCCAATGGTCTCCATCCATCCGACCTTCCAACCAGAATAGAATATAATCTTCGTTTTTCCTCCCATCCGAGCTACACCTTAGTCGTCGCGATTTCATTATTTTTAGAACATCTGGTGAATCGTACAGTCCGTGGAGTTCTTCATTACGCAGTCTCCTCCACTCTCCAGTCATCTCGTCCCGTTTCTGCGCGTATATCTTTCTCAAAACACAATAACAATAAAGAGTTTAGTCTAGTCATTGGATAATTTTACCCTACAAATATTGTAAAGGAGTTTTCATATTTGGCTGCTTTGTGTTTTTTGGGGGGTGCTGATTACTAATTTCAACTTTTCTAACACGGATTATTTTCCCCCGGAATTTGAGTTACAAACAAAAAAACAAGGGAGAAAAAGTTAACTTTTTCGTTTTTTCTTCTAACTCGGAAACTATCATTTTCTTTTTGTAAAATACCACCCTTCACAAAAATAAACTAGACAAAATTACCTACAATTCATGTCCTTGCAGTTTTTTTTCGCCAGGTGAGCCATTTTTAGGCGGAAAAGTGCGTTGAAGTTAGATGAAATTTTTAGTTGTCACTAAGCGCTGCTTGAATGTATTCTAGCTGCAGAAAAGCTGTTTTCGTACTCTAAAAACCACTTTTATATTTTTAAAACAACTTTTATTTTTTTTAAATCACTAATAGGAAAAAAGGTATTTAAAAAGTGTTGTTTAAAATGGTATAATAATAATAATAATAACAATAAACGCAGTTAGTTATATTTATGTTTAATAGTATTATTAAAAAATGCTTTTAAAATGTATATAAAATTACTTCCTGTCTATGAACAAAAATATTCTTAAAAACACTGAAATAAATGTAACGTTAAATTAACGGCAGTAAAAGTCATGTCAAAAAATCCTGTACGTAATAATAGAAATAAACGGTTTATTCAAGTCTCTCTTTCTTTAATGTTGATGGGCCTGTACTGTACCATTCTTCTTCTTGTTCCACATCTAATGGTGAAAATAAATCATCTTCCAAAGGCGACTTGTATTTCATTAATTAATTCCACTTCTTCTTCACCTTCAAATTACATTTAAATTTTCACAAGTGTTGATGCCCCATGGAGGCAAATGACAGAACAATTGAGGCCTGCCTTCATGTATATTAAACTTCAAATATTAAAAAACCCAGATGCCATGTCAGCGGCTATTACCGAATCTGGAAAATATTTTCTTGTAGCCTTCTATTGCTACACAGAAATGGAATCCATCATTAAATGACATTCGCGCTACAGATCTTACATAGCAACTTATTTCAAGAAAACCACCAACGTGGCCTCTCTTCTTCGAACAGAAGCTGCTGCCCACCAGCATTCGTTGAAAGTTTATGGTCAAGTCTAGAGAGGGAGGGCTTGGAAATGAAAGATGCGCCAGGAGACTGGGGATGGGAATAGAATAAGAGATAGGCTCCAACCAGTCACAACTCTGCAACCCCACAGCACCTGATTCAGTTCTCAGTAAAATATCTCGCAAGTGTAAAAAGGGGTGCAGGGAATGTTGTGGATGCAGGAAGGCAGGCCTCAATTGTTCTGTCATTTGCCTCCATGGGGCATCAACACTTGTGAAAATGTGAAGATACAGACATTTGAAGCTGAAGAAGAAGTGGATTTAATTGAAGAAAATATAAGACGCCTTTGGAAGATGATTTATTTTCAACATTAGATGTGGAACAAGAAGAATGGGCATGTACTTGAATAAACTGTTCATTTCTATTATTACGTACAGGATTTTTTATTATCGCTATTTGAAATTACCAGCTGATGTTACATTTAATTTAGTGTCCTTTCCTAAATTTTTGTTCATATATAGGAGGTGTTGTGATTAGAATTATACCATATAGCAATTACTCAGAAACAATGCAATGAAAACATTTCAATATGTACTGAAGTGCTGCAAATAAATCCATTTATATTTGGTGAAAGAAACAAAATGTAATCGCTACTTAAGATTGGAAGAAAAACACTGAGTGAGTATCTTAATTTTTTCACAGCGGAAAGAGGGACCACTCTTTTGAAGGGGATTTTCATCGGGAAAAAGACGAGAAATTTGCGCACGAAAAAAAGATGGGAGCTATGGTAGTCCATGACGATGGGGATATATATTTTAAGGTGAATTTTTATCTATTTAGAAAAGAGTTTTCGTTTTTTGAATACGAAAACTGTGCAATAAAATGTTGAAAATGTAAAAAAAAAAAAAAAAAAAAGCATTTTTTTTACAAGAAAAGATAAGTAAACTTCTTATATATGGAAAAGAGTAAAGAAAACTTAAATTCGGAAAGATTTGAACCCGGTACTTTTCAGTCAGCTATCCAACGCCTTATCCGCTCAGCTAACCATCCAACTGCGAGAATACACTTTAGAAATGCTTTTCTTCGTCTCATCAGGTACTTGAGAACTACGTTCAAAGGTTTCTTGTACATATCTTACTCCTGACGTCTTCTGGTATATTTTTGTCACTGAAAAAAGGGTTTAAGGTTTCCGGTTATCATTTTTAATGAAACACAACGCGATAAATTTCACAGTATGACTTCGTCTTTCGATAACCTCCACAGTAACAAATGGCGGAGAATATAGTTGACTAGTAGCTATGAACCACTCTAAAAAGATAAAAAAATAGCTCTTTAAAGTTTGAACAATAAATTACATCAGCATCGGAATTTCATCTAGAAAGATTACATTTTCCACCCAAAGGGAGAGCGTTTTGTTGAAAACCACTCTTTTTTGACTGAAAACTCCGCTCTACAAAGAGTGATCCCTCTTTCATCTCTAAGAAGATAAAATATCCCACTCTTTTGACTTTGTGTGTAACGTACAAATTCATATATCCACATATTCCAGTTTTCAGATTTGAGGAAAAACTAGTTTGTGATGTTTCCTTGAGATAACATTTAAACTATTTGAAACTAAGTGCGCTAAATTGGTTTGAGAAAACATTTCGTACACATGGATGGGCGGGACATTTCATGGATGATTTAAAAAGGAGACATACAAATTAAACGTATCTAGGAGCAGTGTGACTCCTTAGTTTCTGTATGTTGCCTTCTCAAATAAGGAAAGATATTTATTTTCTAGCTGGCTATTTTACATTGGATTGTTTTAACAATGTAAAAAGGATATATTCAGCAATAAGAAGCACAATAAAAACTAATCCAGAGTTGAGATAAAGGTTAGTGAGAACATAGCATAGCGTCTCATGCCTGAATTAAACGAACTCTCTGTAATAAACGGATAAATGTATATCGGTAGATCATTGTAGGTAGAGCTTTGGAAACCTATGTAAGAGCGAGCGCTGGGCAATAGAGAGACTGTACTGAAGCGACTAATATCACTTTGCAGTGACGTAGCGCCATGAGGATCGACTATTTCTCTGAATATTTTGCAATCTTCTGCAAATAGTAACATTTCATTTGAGTAACAGACCGAGTCACTAGCCAGACCATCTATGTACAATAGGAAAAGCAACGGTCCGAGCACACTACCCTGTGGTATTTCATACATCACAGGTTGAGGAACAGATGACACTCCAGAGAGCACACCGCTTTCTAACAAAGATCTTGTATATAATTAGCTTTATTAATGACAAAATGGTTCATGAATATTGTACTTACTCGATCATTTGCAAAAGTAAATATTAATATGATCATATATCAAAAAGTAGCCGTTTGGGGTTGCAATGGAGGCGTCACATTAATATTCGTTGCAGTTCTGTTGAGAGAAATTAGTCTAGTGCTCAGATTTTTAGGATTTCGAACTTCAACAAGAGAGGACTTAGACCATTTTGTAGGATTTGATTCTTTTCTGTCCATATACTTGAATTAAAGTTACAAACATTTACATTACAATGGAATGAGAAACATTTTGTGACATGCTTTTATGGGTTGTAGAATTCTTACGTTACTAAAAATATATGATATTTTTGTCACAGCTCAATTATTTCGACAACCCTCTGTGGAAAAATCTGGATCATAAAAATCCGCATCACATTTCTCCTATTAACAATAGGAGTTTCGTATATTAATATAATGAAATGTTCAATTTAGTCTCTTTTAGATCCTTGAAGGAGTCGTCCAGGGACTGAATTCAAGGTACCAACCCGGCATTTGTCTGGTGTGACAACTGTAAATACCGTAGTAATGATGTCGGTCACTGAAATCGAACTCAAGAATCTTTCGAATCTAAAGTCAACACTCTACCAACATAGCTACGGCTGCTCTGTTGTTTCATTTGGTGGTGCGTAGCTAGCACATCGATTCCTGTTACCAATTTTTTAGGCTTCCTGTGATCGGAGTCCGCCACTTCTTTATTTTAGCAGCTCTTTGCTGAAGCAAGATCATGACAACGAAAAATCCGTGAACCACCACAGGGAATAGAACCCAGAACCGCACTAAATAGCGAGAATGTTATTCACTTGAAAACAGCCAAGAGCTCCCTTCAAATGTTTGAGGTTAGTGTAAGCCTATGCTTACTAACGCTAGGTGGCAGGACAATTCGATATTCAGTACAACAATGATGCGGTTTCAACAGTGACCAAGAGACAAAATATCAGGGCGGATCCTATGACAACCTACTGAAGTGTGTATAGCAGAGATTCTTCCAGGATTTTCAGTTTGAGGGTGTAAAGTCGAAGTTAGAGGGTCTAAGTAGAGTTTTGCAAGGTTTATATATATTTTTAACTGTAAAAAATTTGTAGTTCGTTTGGGAGGTGCTCGACGATTTCAAGGGGTGACACCCCGCTCTGGAGATTTCACAGAATCACTGCTGTATATTTAATCTATCATCATTTCTCTAAGTTGAGAAAGTTAACCAAAAGAATAAAACCTGCATTCTTTAGAACCACCCCATTAAAAACGGCACGAGAAGTTGAAATTCCTGAATTCAAATCCAAAATCAGTTTTTCAGTATCTGCTTTGGTGGAAGCGCTATCCTGCGTTAGTTGAGCGTTCACATAGCAATCGGAAGGTTCTGGGAACGATACAAATGGCCACACATGCTGATTGGTGATTTTTTTTGCAGAGAGTTTTCCTTAGTCATACCAGGCAAATGCCGATGGTATAACTTCAAACCAGATTCAGGACATCTTCCTTCCAACATCCTCTCGCCTACCATATCCTGGCTTGAGCGAACGTCACCTACAGGTTATAATTGAAATTCAAACGGCCGGACGAACAAAATGTAATAA
Organism: Lepisma saccharinum; assembly: GCA_022664845.1. Classification (NCBI taxonomy): domain Eukaryota; kingdom Metazoa; phylum Arthropoda; class Insecta; order Zygentoma; family Lepismatidae; genus Lepisma; species Lepisma saccharinum. The sequence continues at coordinate 13,179 of JAGDQP010015161.1, read as the reverse complement.
AAAGAGTACATAAAGTGTTTTGTTCCAATAAAAATTTCACAGACAGAAACATATGTTGTTAAGAGATTTTGTTCTCTGAAAACTGAACCACATACCGGTACACTGTTAAAATATTTCCGAATCATTCGTGGAAGAAACCAGGCAAGCATAACTGCCTGGAAATTTTCAATATCTTTGTAACAAAAACAACCACTGTTCAGTTTACAAATTGCTAGGAGTAGAAAAAAATAGAAGCCTCAAGCGAGATTTGAACACGGGTTGTTTAGTTTGAAGACCTGCGTCTTACTGACTGGACTAAACTGCTACTATTAAAGTACGACATGAAAACAGTATAGAGAGTCATAAATACGTTGACCAAAACCCGAAAACATGAAAAAAAAGTTACTTCCGCGACTTACGCCATGTTTTAATAACGTTTTCTATTTGCCGATTAAGGATCGTAATTCCCACTCAGTCAGAACATCTTCCATTTCAGTTAAAGCGCATGATCAAGATGGCGGAAGCAAATCAGAATTGCATGTTTGGATACGATAGGAAACCATTTTCTCGTTCTGCGCATGTGCGAACATCACACAAACTGAAAACTTCTTGTTTCACAAAAGAAATATACTGGTGTTTTCCAAGATTACTTCAAATACATTATCTGAAACATTACTGAATATATCCAGGCAATTTGTCACTTTTTTTAACAGTGAGACTCGAATTTCTTACAATAATTTCGTCAGTAAGAAACCATGAGATATATAGGAATATCGTGCAACCACGATCTAAAGTTGGATATCGCTTATTAACAATAACCTTCCACACCACAAAAACACCAAAACGTTTAATTAAAGTCTCAATTCTGAAGAACATGAATTATTGTTGTCCTAAAAGATTCCACCATGTTTTTTTTTGTGTTCAAAATGTAGTCCAATTAGTGTCTTATGCAATGGTAGACTACTAAATCAAAAGGTTGTACCTCGGATTCACATGCCTTCCTTCCTTCCTTCCTTGTTATCAATGCTTTACGTGATTAACCTTTGCAATTCATTTGCAACTTCTCCACACGAAGAATAAAGTTATTCACGATAAGATTTTGCTCATCAAAGACATGAATAGAAAGGATTTTAATGCAGGAGCTGAGGGTACGCAAGATATGAATATTCATGAATCAGAATGAATCTCGTTTACCTTCACAAGAGGAAAGAAGAGAAGAACAGAGAAACGATGTTGATTTCTAGAAGAGAGAGATAAAGAGAAACAGTACTCTGCGTTACATTAAAGAAGAAATACTTATCTGACAACTGAACAGTGAAAGGGAATACACATATTTTTTGTTTTTGGTATGAGTTTTCTTCCAAAATTCTCATACTTTTGAACCTACGAAGTGTACAGAATGTGCGAGGGGGTTTGCCATTTATTTCTGACCGATTCTTTGACACTTAGAACGTAGAACGCATTAGGAAATTTAATAAAATTAGTGAACAAACGCATGTGGAGGTTAGATAAGTCAGGTTCGGTATTATTTTCTATTGCACACACGATTAACTCGTGTTTTAACAATGCGCTCTTCCTGTCGCTAGTCACAAGTGAAACTACTAGCGATCGTATTTTTATGTCTTATAGGTCAGAATGGGTATGTTTGAAATCTATTTTTTAAGATGATAATTATTTGACCCCCATAACAAATAAGTGGGCACTGTGGAAATACCCCCTAGTAGCAATAACTAATTTAGCATAATTTTCATAATGATACATTCTAAGGGGTCTCTAAACATCCTTCTAGAAACGCTACAATAAGTATATTATGGCAATAAATAACTAGAGAAAAATGAGATTACAGTCTTTAGCTTATCTGCTTAGATTTGATAGGTTAAAATTGTAACTGAACACTTTCTTGAATATCGCTTTAACCACGACCAAGAACACAGATGGTGTGTTTCCTTTGCAGAAGTCATAAAAGAAACAGTAAACAACGTGTCGGGAACAATATCAGTTTTACCAAATTATTTTAAACCCTATTTTTTTAAATAATATTTTGAGAGTGCCACTGTTAATTTTAGGGACGTTTACCCTACTTCTTAAAATTCTCGAAGCACTTCTATAATCTATAGTCAGTATTATGAGCAATGGACCAAACAAAGACCTCTATCTGAAAGAAATACTGCACTGACTGCTGTCATTGAAAATTTCATGAATATATGAAGCCAGGGAGCAGGGAGGCCATTTAATCTTGTTTGTCAACTCTAGTCTAAAGCAATATGGAACACATTTTCAGTTCTAAGGGCTGATTTTCATTCAAGCTTGCGTTGCTTGCGATTTTGGGTGAGTAGCCAACTGAAACACGTGTTTTATTGCGCTTTATCTTGTAAGGTAAGTGTAACACGTGTTTCAATTGGCTACTTACCCAAATCGCAAGGAAACCAAGCAACGCAAGATTGAATGAAAATCAGCCCTAACTCAATTTTTACGCTTGATATAGCTGTGCAGCCTGTTTTTTAATTTATGTCCTAATTCTTGCAAAAAAAAACGTAAATATTATTTGCAGGATGTTTTTATATGCAGGTATTGTATATTATTATATGAATAACTCAGGAATTAAGACTTATATAAAAAAAAACTAACCATACAGCGACAAGAAGCGTATAAAACTGAGTTAGAACAGAAAAATTGGTTCACATTGGATTAAACTCGAAGTGGACAATCGAGTTTAAATATTTGATCTGGCTTCTATCTTTCGATACTAATCAGTCACTCCAGTATCGTTACGTAGATCTCGATGGGAACAAAGATATAATAAATGATACTGAAACTCTTTCTTCTCAGAATATCCAGTTTTGCTAATTTGATGTTTCGTTCTTTTTGTAATAAGAATTGTTTGGCCTTGCAGGAATGAAGTGTAAACCCGACTTTTCATGCACGCGCTTAGCCGCGTGCTTTGCTTGTGATTTGGCTGAGTAACCAATTAAAATACGAATTTAATTATTTATATTTGCTACTAATAGAAATCACAACAAAGGACGCGGTAAGCGCGTTGATGACAATCCAGCCTAACTTCATTACTTCCCAGATTTTATTCCAAAGCATTTGTTGAAGATTTTGAAATTAATCGATAGCAAAGGACTGAGTTTCAAGCAAATTCAACCATATTTAATTTTAATAAGTAAAATTTGTTGAGAAGCATTTCAAATCTTAAAGAAATCCTCGTAAAAATTTGAACTACAGAAGGAAGATAAAAGAGAAATAATATATTTTTTTAAATCCAGTAGCCATTTGTATTGCAATGTAAACAATTTTCTCTTTGTCCAAAACCATTTCATACTGCCATCTGTTGCCTTCCTTGTCATACATTATTCATATCTGTGTATTGCTTCATTACTGCATTTGATTTCATGGAATGGTGCATTCAGAAACTTCGACGCCGTATCGATAGATAACCCACCTAGCAGTACATCACTTACCGGTGGCCTATATGCAAGGGGGAAATTTAACACAAGCGGGCATTTGTCAACAGCTTGTGTTAGTTTACGTAAAGTGTATTATTGTAATGTTTTATTTAATTTTCTCATTTGGATTTTTTCCTTCCCAGCTGCATAAATTTTGCTGCTAAAAATAAAGCGACAGAAAACATCTAAATTAGAAGAGAACAACGCATCGAATCACTGGAAGGTATTACACTTTAACCTCGTTTATTCGGATTTGATGGGATCGGACCCGTTGCGGATAAACCCGATTTAAGTTCTATTTTCATCTTATAAACGCTTACAAATACAGACATACAGGAACAACATAGTTTATTTTACAAAAGACAACATTAATTTTATAATAAATAGAGACAAAATACTGTACAACACTATATATTTACACTACGGTATTTTTTCTATTTAAAAATAGTTCCGGATAAACGAGGTTGCGCTGTAAAAGCTAGGATGTTACTTGTTCTTTAAAAGATACGCAACAACGCTTCTTATCAAATAACTAAAATAAATGCAAAACTTATTTTCTCAAAGCGTTAGCTTACATAGTACATTAATGATACAATAAACTAAGGAGAGTTAACATTTTGCAATATTTTTTTTAACTTACGTGACCGTAGCAATTCAAGACGTCGAAGGTTCTTGTTGGAATGTGTCGCTTTCGTAGTAGTTGGTGCTGTGAAAGGTTGTGGACTTCATTCTGTGTGTGGAGTTACAGGTAAAAAAATGGACATGTAACATCGTCTAATTCGGAAAATTTTCCTGTACGAGTTTGATCTGCGCCACAAAGCCGTGGAAGCAACCCGAAACTTTTATAGGGCGAAAGGTGAATGTATAGTTTATCACAGTATAACAACCAGATGGTTCAAGGAATTTCATTCTGGTTGCAAGAACCTCAAAGATCAGCCAAGGGCAGATGAGACGAAAACCGTAGATTCTGAGTCAGTGCACCAAATGATGAAGACAGGGCCGGATTTATGCGTCTAGGTGCCCATTGACTTCCAGCGCCCCCGCTCTTCCCTTCCCCTCTTCTCTTCCCTCCATCACAGTATAACAAATTACTCTTTTTCGTCCTCTCGCCAATTAATAATAATAACAAAGATATAATAATTATTTAATCCTGCTAATGTGATTATTGAAAAAAGCACAGTTCAGTAATATACTGTAGTATTAATAATAATAATAATAATGACACAATGGTATTAAATGCATAGTACTACTACTAATACTAATAATAATGACACAATGGTAATAAATGCATAGTACAAAAAAATGTATTCAAGACATCGAATAGACGCCATTTTCCAATATGGCGGATGATTGTGTAAGGATCAGAATGTAGATTTTTAGTATGTTAAGCTAGGGGATATATGAACAGGAACCAGGAATAATTTTTTGTTTGAATTAATTCCTGTAGAAACCTTATCTCGACTTGACTATTTCCTAAGTACATTTAGTACAACATCTCGTATCTTTCGGTTTATTTTTTTGTCGAAATGCCACGTGATATTGAAGCTAGACTGCGAGCAGTGTCCCATACGTTTTCTTTTAAATCGTGGCGATTGTCAGCCTCAGTAAACAAGACGTGAGTCGATGAGTGCCAGTCTACGAGATTTGCAAAACATGACAGGTGCTGCACATGTCATCTTCTAGCATCTTTCACGAGTTCTGTACCCTTTTCTTCACTGGCAAGGAACAGTGTCACATGTCCTCTTTTGGTACAGGTTATGTGCCTACCTCCTACCACCAGCACTCGGGAGAGTAGCAGGCGAGCTCGGGATCTCACAGTTCAGCGTGGTTCGTAACCTTTACGACGTCGACAAAATCATTCAGAGTTACAGCGTTCTGCTTCACGAATTGACCCTAGCGTAATCAAGCAGCGAGTGGATGTTTTGCAGGAAACGCCTAGAATACACACGTGATCTACGCTTCATCAAGAGAATAATTAATTTTGTGTGATGAAAAGTGGATACTCTTCCGTAATTCTAATGTACATAAGCAGTGGTTAAACGAGGATCAGATTCCGGAAGCTCTCGCCAAAGAGTGTTTCGAACACAAGATGCTGCTCTGCATCTGGTGGAATTATGAAGGGATAATTCACACCGAGTTCGTCCAGAACGGGCAAACCATCAGTGCCAACTTATTGTGCGGCAAAAATACCCGGCATTGGTCAACAGAAAGCGAGTTCTTCTGCAGAAAGACAATGTAAAACCGGATACTTCTCGAACGACCTACAATATGCTCCAGCAACTTGAGGGAATCGAATTATTGCCACACTCACTATATAGTCCGGATCTTGCCCCATCGGATTATTAGTCGTTTCGATCGACGGCTCACTTTCTGCGAACACGACAGTTCAACAACCAAAAGGAAGTGGATGCTGCCGTGCAGGAGGTTTTCGCCTCGAAGGACAAGAACTTGTAACGAAATGGGAGAGAGAGAGAGAGAGAGAGAGAGAGAAAGAGCAGTCACTCCATTAACGTGATGAGATAACAGATTCATTTGAAAAGGAAATAAGAAACGATTTTATTTGAGATGAAAATGCCTAAATTCTGACTTATTCGCTTGAAAAAGATGTTCAACTCATTAATACCGAAAGGCAGAGATAAAGCCAAATAAATCACATAATTCTTTGACAAAGTGCATGCAACGGCATTTTTGTTTAAGCTCGAGCGACATCTGTCGTCCTATACAAAGCAAATACAAAAAGTCAAAACGCATTTCTATATTTCTTCTTTAGCTTCCTTTAACCTTTCCCTCTACACTGTGCTGATGTTATTTCGGAAGTACAAAGTGCTTTTTATGTCGCCAACCGATAAAATTGCAGTGAAAATGTGAAAAAAAAAGTCTGTTTCGAGTTCTCTGCCTTTTCCGCTCAGTTTAACTAAATTTTCTTAGCGTGTTTAATGGTTCTATCGTCAGATGGCGCAGAACCAAGAAAGTAGTTCAAAGGAGATTTTATTTTCCATGTCATTACTTCTGTTTTCCTGAAGCAAGCAACATAATTTTATTCACTTTCTTTTTTCATTTATAGCCTCTAAATCTATCCCGTCTACGCTTGTCATAACTGTGAGCAATGGCGTCTCTCAGTGATTTCATTTTCCAGGAGAAAGGATGGACAAGGTAGCAGTCAAAATAAAAGTTCTAACTATATCCACTTGGCATTTGCTTGGTGGGTGGTTGATGAAAACCTTACGAATTCTACAATAGGATGACTGCTCGTAGTAGGATTTGAGCTTTACGTCTTCCGAAGAATTCCTATTCTAAAATGCTGTTGCAGTGTGGTGCAGACATTTCAAGTGTCTACGAGTTAGCATTAGAATTGAGGATCCTAGATCTTCAGAGTATGAATGACCAAATGGATGCGGATATTCGATATTAATTCTCCCAGATCAGGTTCCGATTTTTGGATATCCGGATTCAGATCTGGAGTTCACATGTCCAGTTTTGATTTTCCGATATTCGAATCCAGATCCAGAATTTGCATAACGGGAACTAATTTTCAAATATCCGGTTTCTATTTTCGGATATGGGGATTCATATATAAGTGTTGAAAACGTTGGTTTAATTTTTCGGTTATCTGGTTCCGATTATAGAATATATGGATCTTGATCCGGGTTTCAGATATCGGGATCCAATTTTCTGGTATCTCGATTCAGACTCGAGTTTCGAATATCCTGATCCAGATTAACGTTTAAAATTTCCGGATTTCAGTTTGAGATACCCGGATGCTTTTCCACCTGGAGCTGGCTGTAACTGTAGCTTCTAGAGTGTCCATAGTCCTAGATCAGTGCTTCTGAATCGTACATCCGTACCCCAGTTGCTGCGTCTCCAAGGTCGCAGGGTCGAATCCTCCCTGAGCATAGATGTTTTAGAGTATTGAATTGAATTTTTATTTATGTTCTTAAGCATCTTAGGTTTAGGACGAGATAGGTGGGGGAGAGGATATTAGAATGATGTCGGCCAGGGTTTAGTTAGTAGTACCATCGCGGTATTTGCCTGATATGATTGAGGAAAAAACCTGGAAAAGCCTCAGTCAGGATAGAAGGCTGCTAGGATCATTCCGAGAACCTTTGAATACTAATTCCTCTCGCTCCGTGCTTTTATGAGTGTATTTTAATTTAATTATAAGGGGATCACAGTTATTAAAGGAAAATCGGAGAATATCGGTAAAAATAATTAAACAATTGTGAGGGAGCCCAGTCGGGGGATTGTGCATAAAAGCTATACGTCCAGGTTTCAGCAGCGATTGTCCTATGTATATGATCAATATCCCGTTGGAAAAATAGTGTCTATATATTACCAACGACACCTCAACCTCTTTCCTAGACCTAGCAGTTCCAAAGTTGAAATCCCTTCCACCAAACCCAGAATCCTACTCTGCAATCTGGATGAATGATACAAGTTTGAACTTCTCTTTCTACACCTCAATCAACTTCCTAGCCTTAATATTAGGCTATCCCATAAGTAATGTCATATGTGCAATGATACCATATGACGTGCGAATAGTGAAATTGATGACACGTACAATAGATGAGGCATATAAGTCATTTCATTTTGCAGTTGTGTGTAGAAGGAGGACGGTCTGCTCGACGTTTTCAAAGTGTGGCTTCCGTTTGATCTTGGCAGTGTCGGAGGACCACATACGGCATGTCATGCTGTATGAATTTCACCAGGAACATCCAGCCAGCGCAGCGGTACGAAACTTCAATGCCGTATATGGATACTGTGGATATGCGAAAGTGCCAAAGGAGGTTCCAGAGGTTTTGGTCCAGGGACACCAGCTTTACCGATAAGCCACGAGAAGAGAGACCTGTGCAGCTAGACAACGATACACTGCGAGCAGCGGTCGAGGCAAATCCAATGCAAACTGTTGAAGAACTGACCATCCAACGCCATTTCACCCATTCGACTGTTCATCGTCATCTCCAGGACCTTGGGTACGTGTCGAAACTCGGAAAATGGGTACCACATACGTTCACGTCTCAACAGAAACAGCAGTGAGTTAACACCCAGTTTCCTAATCACTCATCACAGACGTGAGTCATTTCTGGAGAGAATGGTGACAGGGGATGAAAAGTGGGTCCTCTACCATAATATTACACGTAAACGGCAGTGAGTTCCTAAAGGGAGGGGCAGCAGGAACTGTGCCAAAATATGAACTATGTAAAGTGATGTTGGGTGTTTGGTGGAATATCCGTGGGATAATCCATTTTGAGTTCTTGCCACGTAACCAGACCATCAATGCAGATGTCTACTTTCAGGAGCATGAACACCTACGAACTGCATTGTATGCTCATGCACGGTGATAACGCGCGCCCACACACGGCAAGTACCTGCTCTAAGATCGAGGAATCTTACTTGTAGTCCTTACTATTGAATTTCATTTCAACTATCATGGCACTAGTATCAGAGCCCTGAATTTTATCTTTGGACCTTCAAGCTTAGCAAATATAGATCCAGATGTCGTCGGAAATCCAGATGTCGTCTTCCACGTGAAATCCCTTCTCCTTTGCACTCTTATACTGACACCAGGTTCTTGTGACGGTAGTTTTGGCAAGTGTCCGGGGTTGCCGGTTTCTTCCCTAATGGCGTAAGCGGGATCAAGCTAGCAAATCACACTCCAAGTGATACATGCTACATCTACTTATGTTATGTTAATGACTGACGAATGTAGCTTAGAGGGGACTTCTATGCTTCCCATGTTAAACCATTGAATTCCTTGACAATTAAATTCTTATGTTGCGAAATCTGTCTAAGCGGCACTCCCTCATCATAAACATTGCTTAAATAAATTTATAAGGTACTACTTTGAGTGTAATTTGTAAAACGAACACCACTTACTTCATTAGGTGTCGAGATATGACATGATTTGTGACGATACTCCCTTAAATTTGAACCCCTGTAGGTCCCAAACTACACATCATTTCGAATTTCTTGAAAACGAACTTTTTTTTTGTTTTAATCTAAATAATCACATCCTGAAGTTAGCACCACTATTTCGGGGGCATCCTGTAGAACATCAATATCGTCAAGGAGAGTTGAATGGAATAAGCTAATTCTTCTAAAAGGATCTGCCAGTTTTAGTCACCAGGTTAAGAACAGCCCAAGAAACCAAACGGAGGGAAGCGTTATCAGATCCTTAGCTTTGAAATTACCACTCCACAACATTTCCAGCTCGATTTACTTATGCCCGTATTGAAGTAAAATTTACGTTACTGTATTACTTGAACAAAACAAGTATAGTTCTTTTATATTATTAGTGTCTACTGTGCACGAAAAGCATGAAGAAAGTAACCATTCATTATTACTACATATTTGGTAGGTTTCATCATCTCTCGTTAAGAATTCAACGAATCGTAAGTTAATTAATTCCATGTACACATATTTCAAAGCTCTTAAAGTTGTTTAACGATTCGTCAATATTCTTAACGAAGATTGGTGAAATCCACCCATTAAGTATTATTTCATTCAAACAGCATTTAAAAATATTGGAGTTTATCCGAGAAGTAAATTGATTTATTCATCCAGATGTGGTTTTTTAGTGCTACTTGCAAATAGACTCATGCCATACGTACAAAGATGTAATTAGTTTATCAGTATATATATTGTAAATCGGTCGTTATTTACATAGTAAATGACGATCACGATGCTTAAGGGCGTAGCTCGGCAGGGGTCGACATCTTTCCGAACACGACAACTATTCGTACACTTGATGTGAAACACAGATGCTTACCTGTAGCCTATAAAGAAGAATTCGCATACTAAATTACAATTTTCTTACTAAGGGAGACTGTTCTGAATAAAGGATATGAAACCAAACTGTGTTTTACTGTTTATTGGCTATAATTGAATGTTACTGAATATTAATGGATATTATTGAATCTAAGAATAACATGAAATGTTCTAAGAAACGATCTTTCCTACTCAATGTGAAATTAGAGTGGTGTGAGTCATGAATTCAATAAGCCCTTACACATACTTTTCATTTCAGATTTGAGAAGTCTCTGTTTAAAACCACGGTCTTCTTTTCACTAGACGAACACCGAGATAATAGCTTACTTAAGAGTGCATATCTCTTTTGTCCTTTGTCTCCGTACTACGACGAGTATTGTCACTTTACGCTGAAATGTATTGTCTTCTTCTTTTCATTTTGCGATGGCCCATGTGTAGACTCAAGTTTGTATTTGTAATGACTATCATTCAACACAACTAGAAGTTCAAGTTCTATTTTAGATCACAAAGTTCAACTATTGCTGAAACTGATAACTTTCACTTTTGACAAACGATTAACGAATACTAATTGACGGATTGAAGTCGCACTTGTAACTGGCGTCCAGAATTAATGTTCGAGTTGGTTTTATCATCTTCGGTTTAGGGATGTCGCGTGCTTTTCTCAGCGACTACACGTGACGCTCCTATTGTGTTTTTGAGAAACATGAAATAAGAAAGGTGTTTGCATCAGAAGGAAAGGAGACGAATGGGAATTGGCCTTGGTTGGGTCTCTTTTGGTTATCACGTTTCCGAATTTTGTACATAGTTTTCAATACTTTTTTTGATCACCAAACATTCCTAGAATCACGTCTCTGAGACACTTCACTTGGGATAACACCTATTAGTCATTGCTTAATGATTTCTTGTTATGAAACAATTAGAATAATTGTCATGAATTTCTCATGTGGAGAGAGACAAACAAGTCTTTGATGTTTTTGTTTAATGAGTGATCGTGACTAATAGGTGAGATGACATCCTGTTGTTAATTTTTGCTTTGGGAATAATTGTTAGAATTACCTCGTTAATTTCACATATGATGACATTAGAGAAGTTTCCTACTCCTCTTGTGCATGTGTTAGTTCGATGTTTTTACATTATTGTAGTATTCCATGAATCGCTTAAGAAATGTATTGTCTTTGAGATGAGTCTCGTTGTCCTGTTATTACTTCAACACTGTTTCTACTTTGCTGTGCAGAATGGACTGAATTTGACCTTTGAATTATATTTTACCTGTTTTCGTATTGTGACTCAAACCACTCTAAAATATCTTCAGCTGGTAGCATACTTCTGTTACAGCAGTTAATAAAGATTATTTGAGTTGTTAAGTTCAAAATCTTTGCGTTTTCCTTCAAAATTGTACAGTTTATGCCAGAAGCTTCAAATGGTGAAGCGAACAAACACACAATTTTTTAATATTTATTTCCAAACTTGTTTGTTTTGCTAGTTTGGACACGTTGACAAACAAACAAAAAAAATATATATATATATTCTTTCTGTTTCTGCATTTAAATGTGGCAGGTAAACACATAACAGTTTTTATTTAGCAACTTTGTTAACATTTCAGAAACTTGGGTAATGAGTTAGCGTTTGTCAAAGGTAGGTTACTAAAACCCCTAATATGCCAAATATGTTCTATCAAACTTGCACAATTTCATCACACAACATTTAAAAACAATGTTTGATTTGCGGCTACAACCATTATATAGATAGATAAGCTTTCGAAATCTTAGGACTCTATATTTATTGAATTCTCTAAACTAAAGATAAATTAAATTAAACAATTAAATTGTAACTTTTTATTTTTGTTTTGTTGTTCTTTTATTGTTGTGTTATGTTTACTGTTAATGTTTCCAGCGTAAAATAGCAAATTGTGCTGTATCTGAAACCTTCTGTAAATAAATAAAAATAATAAATAATTCAAGGCTATAAAGTATTATAAATCCGAACAAAAACACCAGAGGTGCAAAAAGTGGAGCCAAGTCCTTTAGCCCTAAAAAGGTGTGAAATGGGAGACGGATGAGCCAAGTTCCTTGGTGACAGCATGTAACAGGAACAAAGGAAATTGGCGCGAGCTGGCAACAGCCTTAGGGTTGGTGGAGGTGGACGTAGTGGGTTTTAGGATCCCCACCACCCTTATAGCTTGAGGATCATGAACCTTGCCACCTCGCGCCAAGTTCCTTTGTTCCTGTTACATGCTGTCACCAAGGAACTTGGCTCATCCGTCTCCCATTTCACACCTTTTTAGGGCTAAAGAACTTGGCTCCACTTTTTGCACCTCTGGTGTTTTTGTTCGGATTTCACAGCTTTTTGTACGTGTATAATATATATACTCGCTCGCTCGGCCTCGTTTAGGTCCTCGCCCCCCGTAGCTGGCTGCGCCCCCAACTTCGAGTTTTTGGGTACTTACGCCCCTTTATCGTAACCACTCTCCAGGACACTGTGCTTCCATGTTGCAGATTTTTTCCCATACCCACCACCCGTGGGAATGAGATATTTATTGAAACATAGGGAAGCTTTGCCATATTTATTGTAACCTACTTGTGATGATACAGCAAATTTGCTTCCTGCTGGCGGCCCTAAAATCCACCACCACCAACCCTAAGGCTCGAACATCATCTGGTGTTTTGCTCGGATTTCACAGCTTTTTATACGTGTATATATATACTGGGTTCGCCTCGCTGGGTGTGCTGCCCCAGAATTCCGTGTGCGCCCCAACTTCAAATTTTTAGGGCTACGCCCCCTTTATTGTGATCAGACTTTCTGGGGACAGCGCCCCATGCTGTGCAGACCTTTTCCCATATCGCCTCGGGGCTGCACGCTCATAGCGGTGGTTTGATCCATTTATTGAAACATTTTCGTGATGGTACACCTTCATACCAAATTTCGTTTCTCTAGCTTCAGTGGTTTGGAAAATGGTATTTGGGCGGCTATGTTGAATTAAAGAAAG
>JAGDQP010015160.1:23992-43417 GCA_022664845.1 Lepisma saccharinum | reverse complement strand
TTATTATTATTATTATTATTATTATTATTATTATTATTATTATTATTATGAATATATACGTGCATACAAATTCGAGAACTGATGGAATACTTATTTAATGGTGATTTTACACCAGCCCTTTGTTCATAACATCTTTCTGGTTGCGTATGTTGACGCGGACTGTCTCAGGAACGCGACAATCTTCGATCGTCCTGGCGCCTACCGCATAATAAGTTTTTAGCAGTAAATATAATTTCTGCAGTGAAATTAATGAAGTTCAACAAAATGAAGTATTTTCTCTGGTCTTCGCTCAATTTCACATGCCTTATTATTTTTTAGGATTGTGCAGAACATCGTGACGACTAATATCGTCGCGATCTGAATGGTAAGTCTACATTAGGCCTTGTTGATCAACATGTGTGTGCGCGCGAGGATTATCTAAAGACCGTGTAATTTATAAACGTACCCGGTATAAGTGGAGTGAAAATGGAAGATTGCCACGGTCTTTAGATAATCCTCGCGCACACAAACATGTTGATCAACAGGACCTAATGTACACTTACCAAAAGACAGTCCTCTTTAACATGTGCATGCACAAAAATGTTCATAAAACGTTTCTTAGTGTAAACTTACCATAACACTAAGGCCGGGTTTTCATGCATGCGCTAGCCGCGTTCTTTGCTTGCGATTTGGCTCCGTTTGCAATTGAAATATGGTAAACGTCACAAAAATTGGCACTACCCAGGTATTGTCACTCCCAAGATTTTTTCTTTAAAACATAAGGTCGAAAATAATTTGCTAAAATTATATTCTTCCTGATACGTTTGCTGACAGTTTCTTTAACAGTCACTTACCAATGTTAAATTTAACCGCTCCGGATCCCAAACCCCTCAAACTGTATTTGTTGCTCTCTAATTTGGTGGGAGGAAATTTTTTTGTGGGGTTATGTCTGGGAATGACATATTAAAAAAAGTCACAAAGTTTCAACTCATAACTCAGAGAATTACAGAAGTTATTCACAAATAATCAAACTGGGGGTCGGCTCGATCTCCTCCCTCCCTATCCTTTAGTATGCGGCTGTTAATGACTTCTGGACAGGAAACATCACATCTTTGTTATTGGTCGTGGTTTAGGGGATAATTTCAAGAAGGCTTCGTTAAGTTACAAATTTAACCTTTCAAAATCTAACAAGCAGATAAGCAAAGGAATACACTTTCATTTTTCTCTAGTTATTTATTGGTATAATGTAATTATTGTAGGGTTTTTCTTTAACAGCTAAAAGAATGTTTAGAGACCACTTAGCATGCATCATTATCTAAATTATGCAAACTAGTTGTTCTTACTAGGAGGAGCAAGATTTTTTTCCGAAACCATTCGCCCTCACACCTCTCTAAGGAGAGCCCACATAGAAACAATATGGAATAGAAAGTTAACAGCACTTTTGCGTATGCCTACCGCTTACCCCCCCCCCCCCGGCTGGCGCCATAGCTTCTTTCGGACGCACCGTGTCCCCCTTGCACACTCGCGAATTATTTATATGGACCCTAGATTTCAGTAGCCTCTATTTGGTATAAAAAATAACTAGTTTTATTAAATTTCCTCTGGATCAACTTCTCGATACATTAACAACGAGACCAAGCTGGGAGTTGCGGAAGAAGCGCTTGTCGGTGTTACTTATAGTTCGAGCTCTGCACCTGCGCGAGAGTGGGCTATGCCTTCTTTCCACATATGTTCTCCTCAGAGAGGAGTGAGGCCGAATGGTTCTGAAAAAAATATTGCCTAGGGGGATATTGGTAATAACTAATATGCCATTTTTCCAGTTCCCATTTATTTGGCATGGGGATTGGGGTCAAAATATTAAGTTTCTTTTTAAATGAAATTTTTAAAATTCTATCATTTATGGCTGATTTACATGAAAGCTTGCGTTGCTTGCTTTGCGTGTGATTTGGGTGAATAGTCAATTGAAACACATGTTACACGACGTAATAAAACTACACCATGGAACACCACATGTTTCAATTGGCTATTCACCCAAATTGCAAGCAACGCAAGCGTGTTTGAAAATCAGCCGTAACTATCTAACTCTATGACTTACGGAACTTGCAAGTTCATCGCCACAGTAACAAACGTTCACGACTGCATTCTATCCTGGGCAACATCAAGCAGTTTTCATTGCGAGCACTTACTTATGGAAGATCCCTTCTAATATTGTACTTCCAACGACGTCTCGGTCTTCCCAACGGTATCTTTCCATTCGGTTTTCCAACTGAGATAAAATATAATTTTCGTTTTTCCCGATCCGAGCTACATGACCTGCCCATACCAGAATTCTAACCTAGTCATTCTAAGCTTTAAGATATAACTATATACGATGGCTCGTATTTTCACGTAGCACGTCGCTTCATAGAGGTGCCAACCACTGTGCTTAGCAGTGCCCACGGATTCCGCCATGATTTTCATTTTGGGAGTGTGTAAAGTCAAAATTAGGAGGGTGTAAGTGGTGTTTGCCACGGTTTCTTTTTTTTTTTTACTGTAAATTTAAAGTTGAGGGCTCCTTTCGACAATTTCGGGGGTTTCCCCCTTCACGATGGGGGCTGGTAGAATCACTGGCAGTGCTAATAACTGGTGTGTCTGCAAGTCTCGGAAACACATAGTGAACATAAGTTCTAATAGCTAAGTATGAAGAGGGCCTACAACTGGTCCGAGGGTGCCAACAAATACTTCATTTTGCTCTTGAAGAAAAAAAAATATATATTTTTTCTATTTTGCATTTTTATTGTTTCACTGTACAATTAATTTCGTGAAGAATCTAAGATTTGACTATAGCATAACAGTTAGCCATGGACCGAAAGGAGGAATAGATCTGCACAAGTTTCAAAACAAATTGCAAGCAAAGCACGCCGTGGCGAGCGCGTTTATGAAAAACCGGTCTTACAAATAATGAACTGCTGTAGTTATTGAAGAACAAGATCAGAATAAATTAACAGCGTTAAGGTGCTTTCAAGGATCTTCCACTTTCGATAGAACCGAACAACTTCAGTGAATTGGATGGAAAAACTTTTGTCTTTCAAATGTAAGGTAAAATACTTAGCTCGGCTTTGTTTGCACATGGTAGCTGCGTTCTGTGCGTGCGATTTAGCTGAGTAGCCAATTAAAACACGTCCTTAACTTTTTCTATTGGCTACTCATGAGAAATCGCAAGCAAAGAAGACCATAAGCGAGTACATGAAACGCCGGCCTAACCGAATAATTGCTATATTCACCGAAGAGAAGCCAAGATTAGATTAAAGTGGGGAGGAAATGTCGAAGTCTTATTTTAGTGAGACATTTATCGTGTTTACACAAGAAGCTGCTTGTCGTTGTGCAGTTGGTTATCAGGAAGTTTACAAAGCCACCATCTGTCTTAACTACAAAGTACTTGTCTATTTAAGTGAACTTAAGTTCATGATACGAACGATACCAGCTGAGAAAACATTCATCTTTTGTGCTACGTAACAATATTTTCTCTGCGACAAACAATGTAATGTGTTCGTTTCGTCTTTGTTTTGTCTTCTGCGTGTGTGTGTATATGTGTGCCCAGACAGTGATAAAAACAAATATTATTATTTCGTCTTGTGTCATTATTAGTTCTAAAATAGAAAGTTAAGATGGTTGTTGTAAACGATACATTAAAGCAAATAAATCGCTCGCTAGTCGGTGTTTCTCAATGACACCTTATCTGTCTAAAAGCGATACTGGACTGACTGCTGCCATTGAACATTATGAAGCCAGGGAGCGGACAGGACACTTTCTCGTTTGTCCACTTCCAGTTAAAACAAATATGGACCAAATTTTCGGTTGTAACTCAGTTATTTACGTTTGATATCGTTGTTCGGACCCGTTTTTTAAATTTGTTTTAATTCTTGCAAAAAAAAAAAAGTAAATATTATTTGCAGTATTTTCTGTTATATGCAGAGTACGGTATATTATTATATGAACAATTTAGAAATTAAGACTTAAATAAATAAATAAATAAAAACGAGTCACACAGCGGTGAGAAGCGTAAAAAAAAGTTAAAAGTGAACATTTGGTCCACATTGGAGTAGACTGGAAGTGGACAAACGAGTTTAAATATTTGCTCTGATGTCTATCTTTCGAAACTAAGCAGTCACTCCAGTATTATGTAGAGCTCGATTGTTTTTCTAGTGTTTTTCGTTAATGATTTAAACATGGATGCAGATAAACAGGAAATATTTTTCATATAGTGTGTTTGGTGGTATTTGCTGCCAACTAGTTGCAAACGGGCATATTGTCATTCTGCATGCATGTGGTGGGCGTAAATGCTGATTTTCATGAAAGCTTGTGTTGCTTGCGATTTGGGTGAATAGCCAATTGAAATACGTGTTACACGTAGAACACGTAATAGGGGCCTTTAAAAGGCGTGTTTTAATTAATTACTCACCCAAATCGCAAGTAAAGCAGGCAACGCAAGCTTTCATGAAAATCAGCGCTAAGTCTTAGATGAGTACCTGGCTTATAAATGTATTCCAGGAATACATTTTCACGAAAGTGCTCGCTAGTGGTGTACTCTGTATACACCATATTTCTTAGGCCGGCTTTCCGTATAGGTTCGCGCTGCGTGCTGCACTTGCGATTTGGCTTAATAGCTAATTGAAATGTATTTTAAGTACGTATTCTACGTGTAAGGGCTGATTTTCATGAAGCTTGCGTTGCTTGCTATTTAAGTGAGTAGCCAATTCAAAGAAACAGGTGTTTTATTGCTTGTTTTATTGTAAAGTAAATGTTACACGTGTTTCAATTTGCTATTCACCCAAATCGCAAACAATGCAAACTTCCATGAAAATGAGTCCTAACACGAGCTTCTGTTGGCTATTCATAGAAATCGGAAGCAAAACACGTAGCGAACGCTTGCAAGGAAAGTTTGTATATCGCAGAAACGTGCCATTCACATTTTTAAAGGAAAAGGTGTATATTTATCCCCCCTCCTCCGTATGAAATAAGGGGAAGATATACAGATTGCCCTGTCTTTCCGTCTGTACACCCTCTCCTTCCAAATCTCAGTAACTTCAATGAGATGAGCCATATACGGTTGGATTCCTCATTGTCTGAAAGGGTGGGGAAACTTGACTTCCGGTTCCACCAGAAAGATATCAGTGTCACTCTATTAACATGAATTTGCAATAAGGTTATGTAAATGTGTAGGTATATGTTCTCATCTTCGCTGAGTACCAATTACCTCGGGTCACTTCCGCTAGATACAACAAGAATAAGACAATAAACAGTTAGTTTCTTTCAAAACATTAATTCCTATTGAAGTACAGGTGTTTTTGTGGATGGTTCTAAAAGGAATTGTACAGTATTATCTACCGGAGCCCTAGGTTTACGTCGTTCATGCAGGAGTATTCCGAACTGGAGTAAAGTGTTTAATGAGCAAAAAATATATCTTGCGTGATTTTCCTAACCAATGCTAACCGAACGCAATGTTCCCGAACCTGACTTTTCTAACCTAAACTAACCTAATGAGGAATAATACTACAGCGAGATTGTCGTTTTGGCTTTGCCTGCAAAATCATTAAAATATGAAAGTCTTATTTTTTTTCTGCACGACGCAAGTTTGTGTTTAAAATTAGTACATTTTAGAAGAGAGAAGTGGCAGGCAAAGAGACAGAACAGACTGTGGCGACATCTCTGAGAATGTAGCTTGCACGACGATGAATCGGTAGAATTTAAGGAATAAGTTTTGGCAACGTACGAACGAGTCACGATCAGCAAGCAGTCAGCATTATAGAAAATTTCGGACTCATCCAAAGTCATAGAAACATGCTCCACTTCCACATGCCCCAAAAGGGAATGTGAAATAGCAGTGAAGGAAGGAGAGAGATAGAGTTCAATGTGAAACGTACCAAGTTTGAAAGAGGGGTTGTCTAAATGACAAGAGGGGAGGCCAGCAAGGGAATGGGGAATTAGTATCGACGTTTCATGCTTCAGTCAAGCCTCTCCAACCCAGTTGCTAGCTGTCCGAAGGGAATCGAACTGTGGTCATTTTTTCTCCCAGCGTCTGTCACGGTCTTTCCGACGGCGCCGGTTCATCGCTCGAGAGACGACATGCTTCGTGTTGTCTGTCTTTCTCTTGAACCGCTGACGCCACGACGGAATTAGTTTGTAATTTATGGTTTCAAAACTTTATGAAGTGAATTTGAAAATATAAAAGAAGGTCTAGTCTTCTTCTTATGTTAGAAAGTGCGCATTTTCCGTCATTACTGTGTTGACGCAGGTCTTGAAGAGAATATTTCCCAAATTTGAAGAGATGTCTCTCCTGTGTGTAACATCTATGGCCGAAAATTAAAATTATAATTAATAATTCCCATTGGGTTACAAAAGTATCGGGATAAAACGAGATAACTATGCCACGTAGTGATATTGTTTTTGCACAGAATTTTTTGGCAACCAAAAGTTATATGTTTTTCAAATATCACCCTTCTTTAGGTAAATACCACGACAATATTTTCCGTTTTGAATTTTATTTATGTCCTTTAGACATCTAAGGCTCAGGACGGAATAGAAAGGATGCGGGAAAATGTCGGCAAGGCAGTTTGTTACCATTCCAACATTTGCCTGGTGTGACTCAGGAAAAACCTTAATCAGGATGGTCGGCCGCTGGAAGTGAACCCACGACTCCCGAAAGCTAAGCCAGCGCTCTAGCACTGAGCCACAAAAAGTATGCCATGTAATTGTACATATCTCTGGAAATCAACCAATATATAAGATATTTCTACATATTTATTTTGGGAATAAGAAAAGTTATAGACATGCGTCAAAACTTTTTTTTTTGTCCATATTGTGCGGAACTACTATCCGGACATCATTTAATAAAGTTAAAAGAAAATCATTTTAACCAAGTGTTATGTGAGAGAAAAATTAGCTACCTAATGTTAAATTAGTCAAGATTTCGTCGAGTTTCCAACATAGATGACCCGGCCTGGTCATTTTCGGCTTCGCATTTCTCATGATCTGGGAAGGAAGGCGAGGGGAGGTAATACCTCAGGTCCCGGTCATCCTTAACAAAAACATTGTTCCAACACAAAGAAGCAATTGAAAACACTACTTTACCCTCCAACATCACCGAGCCTAAATCCGGTTACCGGGTCCCACGCATAGACCCGATCAAAAATTTGCCCTGGTTACCCGTTTCAGGTGCGCTTTCCAATAGAGATGGCCCAATTTTCCGGAAAATGGAAAACAGAAAAGAGATTCCTAAAAGCCGTTCTGTCCGTCTGTCAACAGCTTTCAACTCAGGAACTACTAGGGCTAGGAAGTGGTTGAGGTGTAGTAGGAATGGTCTCGGTGAGACTCGTTCAAATCCATATAGATCACCAGATCGTAGAGTAGGGTCCCGAGATACGAGGGGGCAATTTTCAACTCCGGAACTGGGCGGATTTACTGGGGAGCAAATGCCCCCCAGACATTTCAAAATTACTATGAGAACCCCCGGAATAGCTTCCACCCTTAAAGTAATTATCCCCCACGGTCTCTCTCCTAAATCCTGAATTGACTAGGGGAGCAATGCCCTGCTCCCTGTTGAAGCCTGTCGGTAGCATACATGCACAGTTAGTTCCCCGACTGAGCTCCAAATCGTTTCATTTTACAAAGCAGTGATGTATTCACGGAGAAACTTCGTGGTAAGATGAGAGTTGAACCAATTTCAAGCTCCTGAACTGGCTTACTGGACTGAACCGAGGAAGAATATCAAACACACTATTTATTCTTAGTAAGCAAAACCATTCGTTGCATTTGTATGTGACAGAAAGAGTTTGTCAATACATAAATAATACTGTTTTTTCAGTTTCTGTACACGCAACTACTTCTCAAGAATCACAATAGACAATTCCATATCTATTCTTCCATGAAACAATATACAACAGTATATAAGGGGGAACGGGAGCTGTATTACACTATACTTTCGTGTACACGGTTCAAAGAACAAAGCGAAAGTATTATGTGTATATTGAGAACAAACATACTCAGACAAGCAGAACAGTTGGAGGTTTGCAATTCTTCAAGAAGAAAAAAATAAATGGATGGAAAACAAAAGAATTGAAGGAAATCATATTAATACGTACAACAGCAAACATACAGAAGGATTCTTTTATTTAAAAAAAAAATGCCTCTAACGGAGAAAGAAATGTATCTTCAATCGCATCAATAAAGGAGAAAGCGTCTTCTACCACAACCTCAGAGGATATATTTCCTGCGTTCGAATTACACTCATCCCAAGAAAGCGTGTGAAGACTATTTTCTCCTCTTATAGTTAGAAAAAAAAAGCGCGAGGAAAAAAAAAATATTTTCTGAAGAAGCTTTTTACACTTTCATTCGCACTGACCACTTTTTTCTTGTCATTGGAGTTGAACTACTTCTCACAGGGAAAATAAAAATGTGTTTTCTATAGCGTAAGAAAGAGCAGATAAACTTACCGAATTTGGAAAATACATTCTCCATACATCGTTCTATTGCCGATTTGGGACTTGTTTTCAATTTATTTCTTTAAAAAAAAAAAAAAAAAAAAAAAAAAAAAAAAAAAAAAAAAAAAAAGCTAGAGTGCTCACCTTGTAATCGGGAGGACCTGGATTCGATTATCGGGGACCATCCTGATTGAAGTTTTCCTCGCTCATCACCAGGAAAATGCTGAGATGGTACCTTCAATGAGCTCAAGGTCGCATCCTTCCAAAAAAAAAATACTTCTCCTTGCTGTAATTGTTGTTAATAAATCCAGTGTAAAAATGGCCGAATTGCAACTGCAGATGGTTAACTTGCAAAAACAGAAATTAACTCTTCTAGATTCTCGATCCCCTCTGAAACAGTAGCGAAGCGTGGGGATAGGCAGGATAGACAGCGTCTATTCACTTTTTTAAAAATGCATTATTTATTATTTTGTTTTTACTGTGATAAGCTTTGATTTGATTTAGCCCTTTATTATTGACATAGAAGCTGCTTTCATCTTAAAATACATTCTGTTATATGTTAGACAATAAAGCAAATAACGTTATACAGCCATAATAATTTAAAACATTGCAAACGCTTCTGCTGGCTCAAAAATAGTGGATTATTTTGTTCGCGCTGTACTAGGGGCTCTAGCTAGACTGCGATCAGAGATAGCTGGCAGCAAGAACATACACGCCAGAAGCTTGAACTCGAGACACTATTCCAAATGTCTCTCTTGGCTTCTGCTTTTGAGCTGGGTCGTGTAGTGACACACACACACACACACACACACACACACAGAGAGAGAGAGAGAGAGTGTGTGTGTATGTGTTCTACTATACAGCGAAGAAATACAGCACTCTGCGAAGACAAGTCTACCCTCGAACGCGCTCCCATGCGCATATGTGATGGATATCCTCTATGCATCGACAGTGATACGAGCCATGAGAGGGACTTTCTCGCCCGAATGGCTATAGTTCTTAAATGTACTTCACTTTATTATTGAAAAACACTTTAGCGTTGTAGTCATTTTCCTGAAAATTGCTGCTGTTTGTGACAATGAAAATTTTGAATTTTTAATCAATTTTATTTCCTAATTTTCCCCAGTTGCGGTTTTTGGATAGAAAGAGAGGTTTTTCGTTGAGTCACTCTTACTTGAGTGGTGCTTTCTGCTTCAGTGTAGTCAAATTGTAAAGTTTGTAACCAAATCCAGGTATTTTGACACTCATTCAACTACAAAATATTCTAACTTTCTCTTTGTTAATGCAGAAAAAGTTTTGTGATGTTTGTATTTTTGGACCATTTTAATATATGAAGGATATCGGGAGAAAACAGGGAATGTCGATTTCTAACGATGTTGTATTGTATAACTTATTCTATTGGGGGAAACTGGAACTACAAAACTGTCAAAGAACGAAGAGTTAAAACTCATAAATAAACACAGGAGACAATGTTTCATATTTGGTGAGCCGTTTAAACATGAAGCGATTAAGGAATTAAAATTTGATGGTCGCAAATCTGTTTTGTGATGTTTTCCCGACACACTTCAATACGTCTCGATTCAATTAGCCTCAAATATCTCAAATCCAGAATTCGAATTCAGAATATTAGACGCCTGACACCTCAGACTGCACACCTACTGTGGTCGGTTTGTTGATATAGAATTTTAACCACTCTATGCCCAAGCAAGAACATTTTTTTTCGTTGGTAGCATAGGATTTTTCCTTTTTCGTTTACATTCGCTGTTTTCGGTTATCTACTGTTCCATCTGAATTCTGCGAGAATGTACACATGTATTTTTTTTCTTTCATGATGCGTGCATATCCTGTTACGACGGTGGCTTATATGCAGCGTCAAGTACTGTTGTGTCGGGTGGATGTGAAATTGTGTTGTGAAGGTGTTTATTGTTGTGAGTTTAAGTGCTCTGTTCCCTTTTGAAGATGCACAACATTAAGAAATCGAGTTATTAGATGGTTACATTGCTGATAAAAAAAAGGGGGGACTGCTGCGTAATATAGTAGCAACATGGGAATATTTGTTTTACTTTTAACTTTTTCTTCTCAGTGTTTACCCATTTCTTTATCTCACGCTTCGGCACTGCTTTAAACAAAATTTACTGTTACCCCCAACAATAAAGTAACAATTAGGAAATAAGCCGCGCATGTACTGCTCTGCGAGCAGATGTTAAGTCGTTAAAAAGAAGATAACAAAATTTTATTGGAACACGGAAATATATTGTTAAATTCTAAAGAAGAGCAAGTGCCAATTTAATTGAGCCCTTTAGGCAACTGTGGCTCACGAGTGATGGATGATGATGGGAGACTTGGTGGAATGAAGAAAGTGGGAGGAAATGGGAGAACCCCGAAAAACCCACGCACACAGTATTTGTCCACCACAACCCCCAAATGTCACGAGCCAGGATCAAACTGAAGAACCCCACACACACACCAGAGGTGAGCGCACTACCACTAACTCACCACGGCCCTCAAGTGCCAGGACTTGTGATGATTATTGTTCTTTGAACACGCACTCTGCTTCGGAATTACAATTCGAGCGTGGTTTACATCCGAAGTTGATACTCGTAGTAGGTAAAGCCGATTAACAGTGCGATTCTTAGAATTTAAGAGGACAAAGTGAGCGTGCTGTCGTCCTTGGAAGCTACATGTTCGATAAAACGAAAATTATACCGTAAATGCAGTATAACCTGTATTTAACGGACACACTCGGGACCGGAAAAGGTATCCGTTCAAGAAGAGAGGTTTTAAGAAGCGAGTTAGTGGTCAATATACAGCAATACAGTACAATAGATGCGACATAAGTTCAAACTAATTATATATCTGATCGCAAATGTGTCCGTTATAGAGAGGTTTCACTGTATCCTCTTGAAAATAGATGATTTTACGAAGAGAAGGTAGCCGCTGGGTAAATATAGCAATTTGCGGTGAAGTGAAGACGGCTCTTACACCGTTACACCTAACACTTGAAATGTTTTTTTCTGAGATTATTCTCTTGATGCTTTGTCACATGACCCTCTTGCCATTTGACATAATTTACCTCCATCTAATATGGCGGATTTCAAAATGGCTGACACGTTGATCATGTACTCCTACCTACGTCACATTTGTGTATTACGATGCTTCATTTGCTTGTCTCTGAACTATCAGGCTGTACTGTGAGTTTTGAATCACCCTGTATATGCTCCGCTAGAATTGACTTTACCTAAGTTCACTGTCGCCAAGTGAATACAAATTTAAATCCTCCTGAAAATTGACTTTTCGTCTAACTCTTATCTCCTTATAGTCATCATCATCATGAATTCTTCCGGTAGCTAGTTTGTGAATTCTTCAGATTTTTTTTTTTTTTCGAAAAGTTATTATTTTGAATTTCTACTTTTTATTTACGGCCATAAATTTTCCTTCAACTAGATAATCAATGCAAAGCGTCTACGAAATGAATAAAGAACCTTAAGAGCTCAGTATTATAGTCCAGAGCTGAAACTGGTCACCAGGTCATTCGGGGTCAAGTGTTGGACCGTGTTTATGCTTGGAACCCGGCCTGACCAAGTGTCACGATTTCAACCCAGTGACCCAAAGGGTAAAACAGACGTTCTAATTCTTTTCTTGTTATACATTTGTTTGGGGGGCAAAATTATATGGATTAAAAAAAAAAGGACGGGGGGGGGGGGTCCATACTCCCTAAATACGCCCCTGGCGAGGAGCGCTTAGGTGTGGGAGTTGATTTTTCATCTCGGTAGAGTTTTATTTCAAGACGAAAGTGAAGCAGAAGTAACTTCTGTTGATTACATGATTAAAAATACACTTTTTGTACACTACGACCAATATTCCAGCTCATATCTCGGTACCTTCTAGTTGATATGTGAAGATTTTTTTGATTGTCTCCCTATATGACGTAGATTCTCGTAGCAAAATTTGAGAGTAGGTTTTGATGTGATCTCACTGACGGTTTTCTTGTAAGACTAATGGCCGGTTTCACCGACCTTCCTTAAATGTTAAGGAAGCGTTAAGTCCATTTAACGCTTCCTCACAGCGCCTGAGTGTTTCACCAACCTCCCTCAAGGTTAACAGCTCCTCAAACTCGCCCTTAATTTAAGGACGCGATTTTCCTCCCTTAACTGTTTAACGCGACCTTAAATTACGTAGGAATATGGCGGACAACTATGCTGATTATAGTGTATGATTTATATTTTCCTAAATACGTATCCTTGTACTTTCGGAAATAACGTTGCTTTCTTACCTAGCAATGTCAATGTGATGGTCGATAATGTTTATACAAGAAATACTTAAGAAGATGCATTCTTTGGGCAATTTTACAGGCAACACATTTGTGTGCAATATATAATGTGTAAATAACACAGTAGATTGTAGTTTCCTAATGTGTCTTCAACAAAAGAAAGGAAAACGCAATCTGAACTCTGATATATAAGGCTGATGTCGGGAATGTCTGATATCGTCGCTTTACTATTTCTTCGAGTACGTGTCCTTAGCGGTTCCCATAATTCCTTTTAAATATTCTTGGTAGAACACTTTCCAGTAATGCACTTGTATATATACAATTTACAAAACTGTTTCAGGAAGGGGTGGGCAATGCATTTGTTTCTTTTGAATTCTCGGGTTGTAGTGACTATTACTAGTTATATAACCATGACTTTCCACATTAAAACGACTTACATCGTAGTCAAAGTTACTCATAACATTGAGTATAGTCGTCGGGAATAGTTGAGGGAAAGCACTCCATCGTAGAAAGCTCCCTTGTACACTATTTATAAAGTGATTCCATTGTGGATGTAATCAGCTATACATTTTCACATTGTATTGCACAAAAGAACTGCAAACATAATGCGCTCATATGTGTACATAGAGCATTGAGATGCTTTATTATTCCGTTGAATGCTAAACCTCCTTAACTACAGACAAAACGTAATTCGTGTCCATTTTTAAATAGATCACAAGCCAAATCTAGCAAAACGAGTCTGTATTTATCGGAATAAAGAGAACATTGCAATTAACTCTAATTCTTTCTGTAAGTAACTTCTGTTATATGGCATTGAACTACTCATTTCTAATGTAGTTATTTGCATTATTTTGGTTCCGTACAATGCAGAAGAATGTGATGTAAAATCAAGGAGTGATGTGGGTACACCAACACACATGCGCCCATGAAAAAGTGTGCTTGCATTCATGCCCTTCCCACTCGATTTTGTATCACTCTCTGCATTGGATGCAACCAAAATAATTACACTGGAAGTACATTCACCCGACATAGGGAAAGAATGGGTGAAGTTCCGCACAGCCGATACAGCCACTGTAGCTTTAATTGCAAACAGTAAAAAAAAAAAAAAGTTGTACAAAATAACCTAACCTACTGTAACTTGGTAAACAATAAAAAAGAATGAACAGAAGGTAATTTGATCGGCTCTGTGGAATAAAAACCGAAAGAATTTAAATAGTCCGTATCAACATACTCGAGGAATGTTTTATAGCTTCATCTGCTTCTATTTGCACGGTGTCGAAACTATACAAGGTGATCGTACCAATGGTTGATCAAATAAGTAAAATTTCAAGTGTAAACAAGAACTGACGTTTATATAAAAATACTTATTTGGTCTACGAAACAAAGCCTGAGACAGTGCAGAAAAGTAAAATTAAATACGGAAAAATAAAACGTATTTTGTTTACTACTGTATCGAATATAAATATTATTACCGTTTGTTTCCCTTATTTGTCAACCACTGGCGACTGGCCCATTACAGGTACGGACACCCTACACTAACACTTACTTTCCGGCAATCCGACGATAGATAAGAAACATTTATGCGTTCTAAAGTACAATATTTAATTTGAATTATAAGCATTCATTTGTAGGCGCCTTAAATACAGTACAACAAATACTATACACGTGGGAAATTAGGCCGAATTTGTTTACTTTCAACTCAACGCAGTGAGATTGTCATTTATTTGTGGCCAATCTCGCGGATCAACCAATCGCAATTCTTGAAAATAGAACAGCATGTATGAGAAATTACACATTCAGGAATACGAATGCTTTAACGTCTCGTTTGTTAAGGGACCCTTAAATCGTAGCGTTAAATGTTGATGCAATGGAAAAGACTTAAGGGACGCTTAAATATTTATGTAAGCGTTAACTAACGCGCCCTTAACCGAAATTTAAGGAAGGTTGGTAAATCCGCTAATTTCCTCTCCTCCTGACAATAAACAAACACTCGCGACCACTGAAAGACCGCGTAGTAAAACGTCGATGAGCCAATAAGTGTAGAAATTCAGTCATCATCATTTATTTTCGTTTTCTTTACGTCAAGGAAAGCTATTTTTGGTGTGACAAAGAAAGTCATCAGGAAAACGTAATACCCACGTGAATTCTTTCCTGTCGCCTTGCAGTAAAAGAAGTTTCTTGGTTTCTGCTTTTTAGAAGTTGAGTGAACTGTATGAAAAGAAAGCACTTTTTTTTTTCCTAACTCGAAAACGATCGCTTTTTCAGTTGGCTGTCAATGGTTCGATGATTTTTAACTTCTTAATGGCTCATTGGTTTCCATTTGAAGCGAATGAAGCTGACGGTTCACTCGTTTCTTTTGTGTGTTGATACTTCTTTCCCTTTCTTTTTTTTTCTTTCTGAATTGAAGGGCTTGGTGGAAGAAGGTCCAATCCCACTTTTCCATGAAAAATTTGTTTTGTGGCTGAAGTGTAAGCTAGTGTCATCTAGTGTTTACTCTATAACTAAATGCATTGTGGGATATGCTCAACACCTTGCAATAGGCATCATAACAAGTGATGGCGAATGAATGAACTGTTCAGCTTCTTGGTGGAAGAAGGGCAAATCCTTCAATGCCGTCTTAGTACTTTACGCTGTTTTAGGTTAGATCAGTTTAGGATAAGTTAGGTTTGTATTTGAAGCAGGAAGTCATGTACTATACTCTTGGTGTCCTGTCATTGCAGATCGAACAGAAGATCGAAAAAAAACAACACACAAACGCGATAGGTCGGTTGTGTGGGATGCTCTTACAAACAGAATAAGCCTATCACTATCACGGCTAGTATTCCAGTCTCCAGCTAGGGTGCAGCACAAGTCAATGGAAAAAGTTAAAAAAACAAAAACAGAAACGAAATAAAATCAGAAGTGAGGGATTCCCTCACAACCGACCGATGGCGGGTTGAACGTAACATTTTGAGGGTATGATGTATTAGTTCAATTCCTGTTGTCAATTTTTATTGTCCATTTGCAGATATATTTGCAATAGTGTTCTGTATCTACTCCTAAAAAATAAAGCACCTTTGTTACTTAGATTTTTTCTACATCACAAATACTTTCACTGCATTTCTCTCCAAATCACAAAATTGTGGGCCCCTTCTTCCACTGACCCCTTCAATTGTAAATTCGTACGTAATAGAAAGTCGACATTGATACAGAAAATCTCGTGAAATTTCTTTTGGTATTCAAAAATATCTGAGATGACACTGACGCCCGGACGACTACCTCAGTCATTGGTTATTTGTTCATTTTTGGGGGTACTTTTGTTCTTTTTGGTGATATAAGGGCATTTCTGGGGGCATTTACGTATGCAATAGTAGTTCCACACCTGAAGTAGTTCCTTTCCACACTGAGAGATAGTACGTTTCCATGGAAACTAATACGATCTCTAGTGTTGCTCCGAGATAGCAATTTAGGTGTCTCACTTTTTAGTATACGAAACAAAGAAGCTTATCCGAAACATTATAAAAACGGGAACAAATTCAGTTTAGAGTAAACAGGGTCAAGCTAACCTAATTTTACGTACACTGCGAAAAAAAAAAGTAATAAGCTTATTTTATAATTATCTGAATTATTCCTAGTTTTGTGCTACAATTGCTTACAATGTTACCATTCCTTCGTCTCTCGCCTTTCTGTGTGTTGGTAAGCGCGACTCATAAACTAATGTACCATGTTACACACCACGATATGGTAAAGTCCATTCGCTTAAGCCATGATGACTTAAGATAAGAAATAGACGGGTATTAACAAGTAATCCTCTTTTTTTAAAAAAAAAAATGTTGACAATTAACCCCTTTTGACAAGCGTTTCTGTTTTTCTTCTTCTATTGCGTACTGAAGAATGAATCATTACACCGTTTCAATATCTGTGCAGACTCTTTGACTTGAAAACGCTCGAAAATACAACCAATTTAGGGTGTTCCTGTGGCATTTAGCGAAGATATGACATTTGGCAACGCAGTTCCTTATCTTGAAGGAAGGAAGATCTGTTGATTACATTCTCTTTGTAGATCTCCGGTCCTCACGTGTTAAGCGAAGTGACTCTACCTCGAATGACAGACATACCTTGTACGTACCGAGCTATAGAGGAGAAATTTGACAACTGTATACGAGTAACTATGACTGCACATCACAACGTATCCCATGGCAAACGGTTCTCACCAGCGTTATATAAACTCGATCCACCTGCGTCTAAGGTATGTTTTTTCTCCTCTCAGCATACTCTAGCATCAACCTACTTTGGGTGCAAATAGTATATTGTAGCGTAGCCTACATCGAAATTAATATGTCGACACTCCAGAACCCAAGGTTGGGGCAGTGGTGCCTCCGTGATAGAGCGCCCACTTCTGGTGTTTAGGGTCCTTGGTTCGATCCCAGCTCATGCCATGTGGGCTTTGCGGTGGACCAACACCGTGTGCAAGGGTTTTCTCGGAGTACTGCCGTTTCCTCCCATTCATGTCACCAATTCATCCATCACCCGAAACAAAGTTACCTAAAGGCCTTAAATACAATTCAAATTCAAATTCCAGAAGACAAGGAACACTGACGAATGAAGAAAAAAAGTTCGAAGTAAACTTTTATATATAACGCAAAATATAAAATTGTCATATTTTGTACACTGGCAAATTAAGGTCCAAGGTTTCTTTGTCCAATATGACAGTTTTGTGGCACATATATTTCGAGTTTATATATATATATATATATATATATATATATAAAGATGGTCTCCTTTATATAAACAGCCTTGTCACTAACAGTTCGCTTAACTTCCTTTTGTTTTCGTAGAAGTCAATACTAGGACAAACGCTGGAATGAACACACCTATTTCTCATTGCAAATGGCAGATACATTAGTCCTTGAAAGAAGTAAATACTGTGGAACTAAAGCGGATCCACTAAATTATTGACTTCTGAAGAACTGCATGTAATTATGTCTTCTTCCATAGTGTATTGTGGAACTGTAGACATTCAGAGACAACCCGCTGCTACATTTGGTGGTCTTTGTCCTGAATGCAAAAAGGACATAAAAAACTATATTCTGTCTGGAAATCGCAGAGGGGGATCTGTCTACTTTATGGACATTTCGTATTTCAGAAGACAATAGAAGCTCGTTATGGATAATTAAAAACGTCCCCGTTCTTCAAAGAATTAATTGTATTGAATGGGCGGAGAGATTAATGAGAAGGAGGCGGATAGGACTCACGCGAGAGTGTATGAAAAAGTTGGGGAGTGCAGCCGGTGTCCATCTAGTTAACAGTGATTAGGGTGCCTCTTTTCTTTCTGTCCTTCATCCGATTTCTAATCCACACCAAGGGAAGGAAGTAACTAGCTGGTACAGGATTGCCAGTCCTAAATTTTGTTCTGTTCTTTGGACGTATTTACGGCAAATTCTTTATCTTTCCACTACATTGCTCTTACACGCAAACATCCAGATGTCATAATTCACATCATAACCAAACTTTGTATTGATAGAGTGTTGAGCAAAACGCATATAAAATTTAATTATTAATTCCGCAAGTGTAATGCAACCGTTTATTTATTCTTATTTTCATATTTATTCTTCTTCTCTTTTGTGAACATACAACTGCACTATATAGATTAACAATTTTAAATAAATGAAGCAAAAAGAATGTGAATGAAATACGGTAACGAACATTCACTTTACATGTCAAAAGCATATTGTAAAAGAATATTTACACATTACTACAGAAAAATATTTTCGTGACCAAGTCTCGAACGGAAAACCTTTCACACTCCACTGCTCCCTTATTTTACAGTTATTTAAGTATAACATAGTGGTAGCAAAGATAATAAGAAGATGTGAATGCTAGTTGTCACGTATACGTCGATAGTAGCGACAGTTGCGGCCAGTTCTGGTGCCTTCTGTTTCTAACAAAGATGTTCTAATAGAGAATATGCGATTTTGCCAAGAACATGAAGCCAAACGTCACAGCAAAATCAAAATGTCCGTATTTCAACATAAATCAAAAACATTGTTTTCGGCTAACAAAGATGGCAACAAGCTCTCTAGCTGTTCTCTAACCAATCAGGTACGTCGCCTTGGTCAATGCTCAGTCGGTTTTTGGTTTTATTCTTTCTGTGCGCATGTGATAGCTACAAGCAAATCCTCTTTTAGAATATCCTTGCTTCTAACCAACCAATTGTCATTCTTTATCTACGTAACTGAACGAAGAAGAAGAAGAACTTGTAAGTACCTCTTTTACCTCGTACAGGCGAAAATGGGTATAAAATCAAGAGAAAAGAAAACATAAGTTTAGAAGGCAAAGATCAGATAAAGAGCAATCTATTTCTAAAGAATAAAAAAGACTATAAACCAATGTAAAACGTAAACAATATTAAATTTATTAAATATTTTTATGAAACATAACGACTATTATGGTCGAAAACTTTTTGACATCTTACCCAATTTTCAATAATTTTCCGCCAATGGCATTTTTCGGTGGTATCACGTGATCGTAGACTTCTGCTGCCATCTGATGAGTGGTCTGGAGGACGGTAATTTTTGTATACTATGTACACTGCACAGTATAGCAAGATTCGCATCTTATTATAGATATTATCTTTGGTGGTAATTTATTTGACCTTATACAACCAATGACCTCTATCAAAAAACTTTTCTGGACTGACTACAGCCATTGAAAATTTTATGAATATATATATATATA
>JAGDQP010015160.1:4384-23892 GCA_022664845.1 Lepisma saccharinum | reverse complement strand
ATAAATAAATCACAGCCATATTCAATCCACTAGTGGATGAGGCCTCTCCCCGAAGGGAGGATATATATATATATATATATATATATATATATATATATATATATATATATGAAGCCAGGGAGAGGAGAGCACACTTAATCTCGTTTGTTCACTTCCAGTCTAAACCAAAATGAACCAAATTTTCGGTTCTAACTCAGTGTTTTACGCTTAAATAACGCTCTGTGACCCGTCTTTCTATTCTATGTCTTAATTCTGTCAAAAAATGTATATTATTTGAAGTATTTTCTATTCTATGCAGAGTACGATATACTCCTACACGAATAACTTAGGAATTAAGACTTAAATAAAAAAAATCGGTCCACACAGCGATAAGAAGCGTATAAAAGTGAGTTAGAACTGAAAATTTGGTCCACAATGGATCAGACTGGAATTGGACAAACGAGTTTAAATATTTGCTTTTACGTCTATCTTTCAACACTAAGTAGTCACTCCAGTATCGTTTATTTAGAGCTCGCTGTATACAACTTGCTGAGCAGAGTCATCTGGAGGCAGTTGGGCAAAATGAGGAGGCAAGCTATTGGACAAAATGGAACTCATTATTTATATCGAGATTCTAAGTAGGTATTTTTTTGAAACAATTAAAACAATAGAAAGAGGCATTAATTTGGAAATATTCAAAATTATTTCGCAATTCCTGCATAACTTACCAAAACAAAAATTACTTTTTTCCTCAATCTTTCACAGTGATTTATTTATTGAAACCGTATCTTCTTATAATATAGTCCTTTAATAATATTCCTATTTCCCATAATACAATAATATTATCAGTGCACTGTTCTTATAGCTTCTTCACTCATGTACAGAGAATATAGCTTTATGTCAATTATTTTCAACGTGTGATGACGTTTACTATTGATTTAAATGACTACCTGATTTTATCATACCGATTGGACACATGGATGTAAATTGTTAACGGATTGACTGGTCCAATACAATTAAGTTGGGTCAATTTTTGACGCGTTTTCTATTAATCTTGCCTTGATGATTGGGAGAAACTTGCGTGGTTTAAGTGTGAAAGTGTGGTGCTTAGGAAAAAATCGAGGAAGATTTGAATGTGTAATTGTAATCGATTACAACTTCCAGGTACTCTTGGTACGCAAGCATGTACTGGCGCCAATAGCAGTAGATCCGTTACCTTATTTACATCCATGAAGTCTGTATTACACCTCCCCATTTTGTCTAGCTATTCTACTAGTTGTTGATAAAAAAAAAAAAAAAAGACTCAAATATAAGAATTCTATCAATTATATAATATAGCTTCTCTTGTCTAGTTTTGTATTTTTACTTTTACTACTTCTATATACATTACGCACCTGAGACTAATCGAATATGTTGCGTGCTCGTATCATTATTTCATTTCATTAATCGTTGTCAATAAGCAATTATAATCACAATCACTTGTCACTTTTGTATCACACTCCCTTCTAGACTTTTCCATACCATCGAGTTCTACGTAATGATACTGGAGTGATTGGCTAGTGTCGAAAGATAGACACCAGAACAAATATTTAAATTCGATCGTTCAATTCCATTCTCATCCAATATAGTCCAAATTTCAGTTATAACTCAGGTTTTTACGCTTGTTATCGCTGTGCTTCTCGTTTTAAAATTTGTATTAGGGCTGGTTTTCATGAAAGCTTACGTTGCTTGCGATTTGGGTGAGTAGCCAATTGAAACACATGCTTTATTGTAAGGTAAGTGTAACACGTGTTTCAATTAGCTACTCCCAAATCGCAAGCAACACAAGCTTTCATGAAAACCAGCCCTTGCGTTATACAATACCAAACTGTGCAGTGTGCATGTAATAGCACATGCTGTAAATAATATTTACTTTTTTTGGATAGAAAACGAGTCCACAGCAATAACAAGCGTGAAAAACTTGAAACTAAACATTTGGTTCTTATTGGTTTAGATTGGAAGTGGACAATCTCGAAGAAGTATCTGTTCCTTCCTTTCCCTGGCTTCATATGTTCATCAATTTTTTAATGGCATTGATCAGTCCAGTATCGCTTTTATATAGAGGCCAATATCCAATACTTCATACAAACTTTTCCAATTGAAGTAAACACTTGTTGATAAAATTGCGTATTTTTAGGTTCAGTGTACATGAAATTCTTCCATTAAATTAAAATTTACACTATAAACACAAAAAAATTAGAAAACGATTGTCGAATATAAAGTAGAATTTTGAGGCGTGTAAGCGGATTGACGTCATATTGCCAAACCAAAATAACATGGCAATTTTATTTAATTCGAAAATCAACAAAATTTGATCAAATCTTAGGCACTCAGACTGTTTCTATGCATCTGTATCCTATCCTCGCGGTGGCTCAATGGTAGAGCGCTCACCTCTGGTGGTTAGGTTCGTCGGTTCGATCCCTGCTCGTGCCATGTGTGCTTTGTGGTGGACAAACACCGTGTGGATGTTTTTTTCGGGGGTTCTCCCATTTTCTCCCACATTCTTCATTCCACCAATCATCCCATCATCATCCATCCGGCCTGATCCAAAGTTGCCTAAAGGCCTTGCAATAAATTAAATTACATCTTTATCCTTATTCACGGTCCGATTAATCACATTTGAGTATTGCCGAGTGATTTTGACAGCGCTAGTTCGGTTTTGGGGCTGCTTTCCTTGCAAGCGTGCGTTGCTTGCGATTTGGGTGTTTAGCCAATTAAAACACGTGTTTCACGTAGAACACCCAATAAAAAAAACAGGAGATCATTAAGAGCGAAATATATAGCGGAAATCGCGTCACTACTGGCTTGTTACGTAACACGTGAACTGTAAATACAACTTCGAAAACATTCGTCAGGTCCCCTCGGTGGCCTGGTGGTTAAGATGTCGGCTTTTTGAACGAAAGGGCCAGGGTTTGAGTCCCGGCAGGGGTAACACTTTATTTCTTTCAAAATATATTTTTATATGTTTATATTTATTATAAATAATTACTTCCTTGCATTTTTCGTACATTATCTTAAATTAGTGACCATTGGAAAGTGGAAGTTAGGTAAGGTCATGTCTCTTTTCAAAATATATTTTCATATGTTCATATTTATTAATAATAATTGCTTTCTGGCATTTTTCGTAGATTATCTTAAATTAGTAGAAACTCAGTCCAAAAACTTCTAGCATCGCGATTAATATCAAGGAAATTGAAATTAAAAATATACAGAACGGTTATTCTGCCGGTAATTCTCTACGGTTGCGAAAGTTGGAGTACGACCCTAGCAGATGAACATAAATTACGTGTATTTGAAAATAAGGTTTTGAGAAAGATATATGGGCCAAAACGGGACGAGATGACTGGAAAGTGGAGGAGACTGCATAATGAAGAACTCCACGGACTGTACGATTCACCAGATGTTGTAAAAATAATGAAATCGAGACGACTAAGGTGGGCAGGGCATGTAGCTCGGATGGGGGAAAAACGAAGATTATATTCAATCCTGGTTGGAAGGCCCGATGGAAAGAGGCCATTGGGAAGACCGAGACGTCGTTGGGAGGACAATATTAGAAGAGATCTTCGAGAAGTAGGTGTTCGTGATGAAAACTGGCTTGATACTGCCCAGGATAGAATCCAATGGCGAACGTTTGTTACTGCGGCGATGAACTTGCGAGTTCCATAAGCCATAGAGTAAGTAAGTAAGTAATCTTAAATTAGTGACCGTGGGAAAGTGGAGGCTAGGTAAAGTTAGGTGCGTCCTGTATCTTTACACTTTTTGTTCTCATACACGTCACAGTTCTTGACACACCTTCTGTTACATATTTCGAGCTTGAACGCCTCGTATAAAAAACGTGTTGCAATTAGTTACTCACCCAAATCGCAAGCAACGCACGCTTGCATTAAAAGCAGCCCTTAGGATAAAAGACTGCATCTAGTATTCTGGTTTTGTTGGGTGTCCTTGTATTGTTAGAAAGTAAGTAATGATAGTGGCAACACTGATTCTTCATTCTGTGTCTCCCAGCTTCAAATTGCTGGAGTCACAGGGAGCTTTTTTCCGTCCTTGCCGTTTTCTCCCCACTTTTTTTTTTATCAACTGCGATATCTGAGTTCTGATGGTGCGGGAGCGAGATGAAACCCAGAGGGTAGGGGGTGCAAAATCGATATCTGGCAGTGGAGATTAAATATTGCGAGGGTGGAGAGCAAATGACAGAGTATTTTCAGTAGCGAATTTGATATGTGGTTGAAATTATAACCCCCCTCCTTGCTTGGGCCACCCTTCGCTAATCTAAGATAAATGTCATAAATCAATGTATATGGAGATTAAATATAGCTTTAAAAAAGAGGACTGTTACGCAATTGCGCTACGTTTAAATATAAAACAGTGCAAGATTTATATAATTTCCCTGCTCGATATGTCTCTGGAGCACAAGTTTGAATTGCTTCTGCAATTTTATTTGGTACATTTTCTCTGTTTAAACTTTAAACATTGTTCTGGTTAATGGGGTTAGTATTTTAGAATGACGTTGAGTATGTTGATATAGGAACAGAAACAGTATAACGATCTCATTTTTCGTCGAAATGTTTTGTAAAACACTAATGTAATCACATAACTATTATCGCGTGATTAATGACAAGCTGTACAATGTTTAAAAAGTTCTCTAAGATTTGGTCCCTGAAGATTTTTTGGTGGACATTTGTAATCACTGGTGGCCTCATATAATATATTTTATTGACGTTAAATATGAATTAACAGGCATGTTACACAATTATGCATCTTCATATTGAAATTAGCGAAGAACTCAGATGAGTTATTATGCCAAAAAGAAAAACAAGAAAGAAAGTGAAACAGTCCTCCTTTAGGCGAACGACTAATTTTATTCACATTCACACAGCTGCTGCTGCGGCGTCTGAACAAGCTGCGGTACGTATGACGGTGCGGCGTGCCGAA
The DNA here is from genome assembly GCA_022664845.1 of Lepisma saccharinum. NCBI lineage: Eukaryota > Metazoa > Arthropoda > Insecta > Zygentoma > Lepismatidae > Lepisma > Lepisma saccharinum. The sequence continues at coordinate 18,942 of JAGDQP010015160.1, read as the reverse complement.
AATACATGGGAAATAATACACTCGCGGCACCAAAATGAAATACAGAACATTGGTGGACGGCAGCACCAAAGAAAATAATAAGCGAATGTTAAAAGTTCTCACGTATACCTCGATAGTAGCGACAATTACGGCTAGTCCTGGTGCCTTCAGTTTCTAACCAAGGATGCGCATGAGATACCTACAAGCAAATGCTCTTTTAGAAAATCCTTGTTTCTAACCAACCAACCGTTATTTTTTTTTTATCTATGTAACTGAACGAAGAACAACAACAACTTGTAAGTACTTTGGAAGAACTCTTTTGCGTCGTACAGACGAAAATGGATATAAAATCAAGAGAACAAGTTTAGAAGGCAAAGATGAGATAAAGAGCAATTCATTTCTAAAGAATAAAGAAGACTGTAAACTAATATGGAACGTAAACAATATTATATTTATTAAACCTTTTTTTATGAAACATAACGGCTATTATGGTCGAAAACTTCATTGACATCTTAGGCAATGAAAATTAATAATTCCCACCAATGGCATTTCTCGGTGGTATCACGTGTGCTGCCATCTGACGAGTAGTCCAGACGACGGGAATTTTGTATACTATGCGCAGTATAGCAAGATTCACTTCTTATTATTTTCTTTGTCAGCACTGTCTTGATAGGTAGCGATAAAGTTGAGAATTTTGAGAAAAGATCTGGTAACCAAATTTGGCTACCAGGTGTGAGTCCAAGGGCCTGTTTCACGAAAGGACTTGTCAAGTTTTCACTCATCAGTTTGCATTTTCGGAGGACTGTCTCAGGACCGCTAACTTCCCAGCCACGAACCTTTGCTCTCATTCAGTTACTATCATTTTGTGCAAGAAGTGTAATTATACAAGACAATATTCAATTGTTAGTAAACTTTTGACACCCAACACTAGGCAACCAAACAACAGTACACATAAATCTTGTGATGGGAGGTGGAAATTGACAAGTACTTTCATGAAACATGCCCCAGGTGGCCAAATCTAATGATTGGTGGCGCGCCAATTTTGCATTCTTTTTAAACCCTGAAGCTGTAGCTCAGTAGTTCTCAACAGGTGTGCCGCGGCACACTACTGTGCCATGAGATTTGCTAGGTGCGCCGCGAAACTTCTGACGCTGTGATTTTGTTGTTGTTGGTAAAAGTAAACCAAATAATAATTTTACTTAATATTTGAAAAAGGAAGGACAAAAAATATTCATGAGCTTAAACATTACACAAAACTTAAATTCGTGGTGGAATTGAACTCAGAGACAAACATTTCCTGTTCAACTGCCAGAAGTCTCTCCGTTTTTTTCTGTCTTCCTTTCTTTTTTTTTACGTTTGTTATCCCAGCTTACATATTAATGTGCCACTGGAACTCACTACAAAGGATAGTGTGCCGCGAAGAAAAAGAGATTGAGAACCACTGATGTAGCTTAAACACGAGATTTGAGAATGGTTTCCTGTAACTTTAAGAGAACGAAAAAGAAAAAAGCTCTCAAATCAGGACTCTATTCCAAAATTATTCAGAAAAGAAATTTTACTACTGGGTACACACTTTTGGCACTGACTGTACCTCTATTTAATTTGCATTGGTGGAGCAAAGATGCAGCTATGACCTTAGCTCGTTACATGTCTAAGGGATGAAATATGATAGGTTGAGGCATAGCTACCAGTCTGGCCCATAAATAAGAGTTAAATAGATGATAATAAATGCTGTGTTCCCGGAATACATTCCTTCGCGAGTGTACAATAAAACGGTACAATATTATATTCTTTCATAAAACGTCAGGTAAACTTGTGCAATATTAGAAATTAATTAGTCTTTATTTCTGTGATGAATACAGTTTAATTTTCTTTTTAATGGCACTTGAAATATGCACAAGATATCCCTCTACTAACCCGGGCTTGGACCAAGTAGCTCGATTGGCTGAGAAGAATGGCATATACACCACCTAATAGAGCAAATTATACTGTGTATAATAATAACTTAAAATTATAACCCCAATGAAATTCTAACCGCCAATTGTTTTCGAATTTCGAGGAAAAAATCGATTATGTTCAAGAAATGTTTACAAATTATAGTAAATTAATTAACAGTAAAGCGTAGTAAGACTATCCACGTTCATAAATTATCAGTTTTCGGGACAATTATTGTTCTATTTCGATTAATACAAAAATTAGCGGCTTGCCAATGTGAGAGTTAGGGCTGCTTTTCTTGAAAGTTTGCGTTGCTTGCTTTACCTGCGATTTGGATGAGTAGCAAATTGAAACACGTGTTACTAGTAGAACAAACAATAAAACACATGTTTGAATTGGCTACTCACCCAAATCGCAAGCAACGCACGCTTGCAAAAAAATCAGCCCTAAATTTGCAAGTGATAAAAGAACATGGCGTTTTCTGTTTATGTTCACGGCTAATAGTTACCGATTGGAGTGTTATCCATGAGTCGTGTGAAATACTCCATCTGTTGTTCTTTTTCATTTTCAGATTTTTTTCTATTTGTCACTAATTTCCACAATTTAGCGATTTATTATCAGCATCTTTACACTTTTTTTTTTCAACAAACGAACATTTTCGCAATATAATTCTGTTAAGCAGGTCGAGTTTTAAATACATCGACTCGCTTTGCTTCGCTGTGCCTCCCTTTATCGTAACCAGAGTCTCTTTGCGGGACTGCACCGCCATGGTGTCCATCTGCACCCTCCCGCGGGGGAGGGGGGGGGGGAGCTGCGCCACCAAAGGAAAGCTTTGCACCATTTATTGTAACCTACTCTTCGTCATACACCTTCATACAAAATTTCGTTTGTCTACCATTAGTGGTTTAGAAAATGGGTTTTCGGGAGGCCATTTTGGATTAAAGATGGCGACTTTTTAAACGTTTTATTATATTGTCGTGACTTATTCGTGAAGGTACACCTTCACATAAAATTTAATTTCTCTAGCTCGAATGGTTCCGAAAATGATCTTTTGGGCGGCCATTTTTAATCCAATATGGCGACTTTTTCAAAATGTTATAATGTTTTCCTAAACTACTTGTTATGATACACCCTTATGTTAAATTTCGTATCTCTAGCTCAAACAGTGTAGAAAATGAATTTTTGTGTCTGCCATTTTGGATCCAAGATAGCATTTTTTGAAAAATTTAGTAATATTTTTGTAACCTGCTAGTGATAACCTAATCCCAGCCATTTAGGCTCTGTATTCAATACAACAATGAGTTTGGCGGCCATTTTGGATCCAAAATGAGGGCTTGTTCGACATTTTAAAATATTTTCCTAAACTACTAGTGATCATGTGCCTTCTAGCTCAAACGGTGTGGAAAATAGATTTTTATGGTCCGCCATTTTGGATCCAAGATGGCGACCTTTTAAAAATGTTGTAATGTTTTCGTAATCTAATAGTGATGATGTACCATCGTACCGAATTTCCTTTTTTAAGTAGCCTCAGACGTTTAGGCTGTGTAGTCAATACAACAATGTGTTTGGCGATCATTTTGGATCCAAAATGGCGACTTTTTCAAAATGTCGGATTTTTTTCCCCTTTACCTACTCATGGTCCTACACCTTCGTACCAAATTTGGTGTTTTTTATCTCCAGTAGTTTGGCCTGTGAATTTTGATGATCAGTCAGTGAGTGACCATGCGCCTATATAGTATATGGATTATTTCAGTTTGACAAAACATGGCAATTGTACTGAAAATCGAAAGTTTTTCAACGTGATTATTATTATTAATATTATTATTATTTATTGTTAATTAATTTAGTACAATTTGTAAGAATTTCGTAAAGATTCTTTAAGATTCCTCGAATGTTTTAAGTTTGAAAAAATTGTCTGTTTGAATTTCATTGGGGTTATAATTTTAATTAATTATTATAATCAGTATACAGTAATTTGCTCTATTAGATGGTGTATAAACCATTCTTCCCAGTCAATCAGCTACTTGGTTCAAGCCCGGTTAAGGAGACATTTGTAGTTTTACTATCAGGCTAATATATTTTGTTACGAATATCCTGGGGATAGAGAGAGTGTGTCTGAATATTCATATAACTTACCCCCACTTGTTTCGCTTTTTGAGAATTGAAAGAAAGAAACAAAACAAAGACATTACTATAATTTTGTACAGCAGACAGGGTGGTAGTAATTATAAAACTCTCTGAAGGAAGCGATTAGTGTTGAAAACAAGTTTGTTTTAGCTGAGATAAGTAACAAGTCGTTAGTTACATCATCATTGGTTGTGCAGCCACTTACTTTAGCTAAAAGTAACTTGTTTACAATACTTATCGCTTCCTATTACAGAGTTACCTACTACATTTCCTGCGTTGCAAAATCACAATACTATCTTTGGTTTTTCCTTAATTATCAAAAATCTAAGAAGTGTTGACTTTGATGTTGACTTTTGTTTCTTTCTTTTTTTTATTTTAACCAGTATGTTTCTGCATTTCATGTCTTAGATTTACTGATTCAATACAATTGTAAGAACTCTCCTGGTAATTTGCTCTTCTTCTGTTTTTCTCTTTACAGCCAAAAGAAAAAGTGCTGTGGAACTGCTGCAGGAGTCCAAAGCTTTCTACGTGAAGTCGGAGAAGGTTCTGGACACCAAACAAGAGTTGAAGAATAGTGGTCACCTCCAAGTCACTTCTCCCGCTGTAGATATCTTCTTGCGAGCTCCTTTAAAAACATGGCAGTATCTAGACCGTGTGAAAATCTCTCAGGATCGCAAAGGTTGCGAACACCAGCAGGTGATTTCACCCGCTGCGGACAACTATCACCATCACCATTCTTACCACTCCCCCGGAATGGAACAGAGAACTTCAGCGGGTTCTATAACTACTTTTACAGCTACTGTCACTGCAATTCCGTGCCACCCAGTTGTTGTTGGTGGTGATGTTATCAAGTGTAACGTTGCTCTTAGTAATAGTTCAGCTCATCATGTAGTGAACAGTGGTAGTTGTGTTGTTAGTGGTGCTAAATCAGAACGAATGGTGCTTCATCATTATAACCAACCAAATCATCAAGTGGTGCAGCATCAACCAGTTCCTCCGCGAATCACGGACAAAGGTTTCACTCCTCCATTACCGCCAAAGAGTCCTAGAATTGCCGCACGGCCGCGTTCCCGTACTTTAAACGACCATAACCAGAGACATGATTTCCGAAGATGTCATAGTCACTCGGAAAAAGATTCAGACGATATTCAAATGAAACTGCGAAGGTTGTTAAATACAGACTCCAAAGAGAACATCAGTAGTTGTTTGACATCGAGTAGTGGATCTGAACAACGACGAAGTTCAGGTAGTAGCCACCATCGATTGCTTTCGGATGTTGACATTGTAATTGATTTGGAAGACGCGTCGTCGCCAATGCAAACAGAGTTAGCAGCGTGTGAGTTCAAGACTGTTGTTGGTGAAGATACGTTTCTGAGGCCTCGACAACATCAGCCAGTCAACTATTCAATTCATAAATCAATGCCAGATCTGAGTCCTCATAAGCTGGGTACTGTTGGAAGTGGTGCTGGTGAAGAATCTTCGTCAGGACGTGGGAGGCATGAATCTTTGGGCGATGGTGATCGAGGGAGTGATGATGACAGTGACTCGTTGTCCATACGTGGTCCAAAATCATCCAAGGATGCAGCACATAGGAGCTACAGCAGAGCAACGTCTGACTACGTAAGCCGATCTCCGAGTTGTAAATTCTGTCCTAGTGAATCTGGTTCTGCTCCAGCGATGAGGAATTCTGGCGATTCTGATGATGAAGATGATGAGGATGATGAAGAAGGTGCTGATGCTGACGATGATGACGATGACGAAGATGATCACAATAGTCCTTTGGGTTTAATGCGTGGGCGCTGTGGATCTGGTGGTCAAGAGTTGCTTCGGAAAAGCACTAGTGCTGATGACGGTGGTGATGACGACGAACCGATACGCCGAAGACCCATTTTGAGATCAAAGTCTGATATAAGCCATCGATATTCAAGATCAACGGAATTCTCGTTGACACCTGTGAGAAGAACTTTTCGTTCGAGTGCGGATTTGGAATGTTTCTTCGAACATCTTGGACTAGAAGTGAACGCATACCGTTCGTTAACAGCTCCATCGTCACTGGATTCGTCGCCGGTGTTTTTTGAAAGTGTTAGTTCTGTGGACTCGTGGCCTGCAGTGAGTGCCGGGGGAGGGATGATGGCAGTCGACGAAAGTGAAGATCATGACCCACGTGTAGTAGAGATGAAGGATGGAATTCGGAACACCAAGCTTCTCCAACACGGTATGACGGAACCATCCATTGTGGAGAGAAATGCTCGAATTATAAAATGGCTGTGCAACTGTAGGAAAGCACAGATAGCAGCCAGCAGCTGATCGTTAGTCAGTCGGCATAGCCAGGTAAATATGAGTTGTTGTCTTTTTTATGTTCACATACTGACAATTGAGATAAAATATGATAAAGGGTTAACCCACACATGGCCTAAATTTATGATTCCTAGTCTTATAAACGGGTTAACACACACTTAGACCCATGTTGTGACTTCTGGTTTGATAAAGGACTAACCTATACTTGGGTCAAAATTAGGACCCCCAGTCGGGGAAAAAGAGATAACCAGCAGATAGGCCAAAATTCAGAAATATTAATAATTTGAAGGTGTTGCGTAACACCCGTGTGCTTCGTAAATATTTTAGGGGTTACTCGGCCTGGACCAAAGTTGCCTGAAAGCCTCAAAAATTAAATTCAAATTCAAAGGGTTATTGTTTCTTCAAGCAGCATTACGCTAGTGCCCTCTTCGCTTGCTATATTATTTTCTTCGTTTCAAGCATTTGTTGGTTAATCCCCGTATCTGACTAAATCCCTCAGTTAAAAATTTTTAATTTTATTCTTAGTCTCTGTCACTACTTTCGTGAATGTGATTTTTTACCTTTTCTACTACAGGTGGAGATAGTGATTTAAATGCTTTTTTTTTTTGTTAATCGATCTGAAATGAGGAGTAAAATAGGAAAATGAATGATTGAGGCGTTCTAAGGATTTGACCTACAGTTTTTAAGTAAAGTGCGCTCCGAACCACTCTGTTCAAGAGACCCCTACGGGAATTGAACCTTTGACCACGCGCGTAGAAAGTGAACGCGCTAACCTCACGGCCATCCGGGGGTCATAGGAAACTAGAGTGTCACCTTTACTCTATCAATTTGCAAATGAAAATAATACAATGATTAGTGGTTCCCCCTTACAGACCATGTTGTCTTCCGGAAGCTGTCCGTATTTTAAGGCCCTGCTTTCTGGGCCTCTGTCAGTGAAGAATTCAAGCACATAATACACGGACAAATGCAATCCAAAACATAATAATAATAGAAAAGCGATATTACTGTAATAATATTAAGCTGCCATTTGCACAAGGGTCCACAGGAAATTTCCGGGTATCGTATCAGTCTGCCTTTTCGTAACATTAGTTGATAATAATACCAATGAGGGTATCGAAAACCATTTTTCGATAAAATCTCATGTTCTAAAAAATAAAACTGTTTTCGCAGTAACCTTTACTTTTCTTCATATGTAAATTTATCATATTATCTGTTCTATAATGCATTGTTCTGGGCGTTTCTATGTTTGCTTACTTCGTGAATAAATCAATTTATTGCCATTTCGCTGATTATATTTGTGTTCCATTATCGTTAAAGCAAAACACAGCCAGAGACAGAACTATCTCTCTTTCTATTTGAAGAAAGAAGAAGAAAAAATACACCAGTTTTCGATTATCGATCTGTGTGAAATAGCACGTGATTCAATTTATATATGTCGAAGAATGGATTTTCTTCCTCTTTTAGGGGTTTGTGGTGGGTATGGGGTGGAAATCAGAGGCGGACCCCTCGTTTTCTGTTTATTTCAAACTCTTGGAATCAACAGAGAGCTCTTTATACACACATCAAGAGAGGCTAACCACAATAACAGTTGTCAGGCAAAAGTGCTCAAGATCGTTTTATGTGAGGTTGTTGTGTTTTCTCAAAGATATTTCTTTCCACAATGAATAATAAAAAAAAAAAAAAACGAGCCATTTCAGTTCCACCCACTTTACTTTCAAATAAAATAAAAGGGAGAAAAACATTGAGGGGAAAACATTTATAAACTTCAGATGAAATGTTTTCAATTTCGTCGTAAGTCGCTTTCCATGTTTTTCTTTTTTCTTCTTCTTCTTCTTCTTCTTCTTTCTTTCATGTCCATACTTTTCCAGATCCAGCCTTAACTGAATGTTTCGAATTTGAGCGTAAAAAACATTGCGAGACTCTTATTGTTAGGCTTCTTTTTTGTATATGTATTTGGTAATAGATTTTAAGATACGTACTGTTTCATTTTGTTTAGAATCATGGATATAAATAGGTAACGGGTTGACTGCTCCAATACAGTTAAGCTGAGGCCGCTTGACGCCACTTTTCGGTTACTCTTGCCTGGGTGTTTGAGATAAACGTGCGTCTCTTATTGGTTTGTCTATGCGTGTTTGTTTAAGCGTGGGGTTTAGGAAGAAAGTGAGGGAGATTTGAATATTTAATCAATTACAACTGCCAGGTACTCCTGGTGTGCGCGCATGTGCTGGCGACAATTTCGGGTCGCTAGCAGTAAATCCGTTACCTATTTATATCCGTGGTGTAGAATGACTCGCGATTGGAAATCATTGGCGACTGTCATTTAACGTACTTTACGGAAATAGTTTAGAAAAGTCAGGTTAGATTATTTTTACTTTAAAGATCTAACATTATGCAGTTCCTCTTATAAGGATTTTCTGTGGCGAGTCGCTCGTATTTTCTCGCATACAGTAGTGGTAGATTTTCCACCTTTTTAAAAATATATGACCGTGACCATTGAGTTATACTTAATGATACTGGAGCGCTTGATTATTATCTCAAGCCAGGAAACGTTTCATCGTGTCCATTTCCTGTTTAAACCGAAAGCGACCATTTTTCAGTTCTCAGGTCGACTTTTCATGTACGTGCGAGTCGCGTTTTTTGGTTGCGATTTCTATGCGTAGCCAATATAAATACTTATATTAACACGTGTCAGTTAGCTGCTCAACCAGATCGAAGCGAAGCTTGCGGGTAGCGCGTGCGTGAAAAGCCGTTCTAACTTAGATTTTTACGCTTGTTGTCGCTGAATGGCACTGTTTATAAAACAGTTTGGCTCTTGTGTGACATCACTAGTTTTTCGAGAATAGAATTAAAGAATATGCCAAAATTTTAAAAATCTGAATGTGAACGACACGACGTCAGTTCGCCATCTTGCTGTCGCAACCAGAATTTAGAAGAGTCCCACAGACTTAAAGTGTAAGTGTTCGTCGAAACTAATCAATTAATGTGTGCCTATCTCTGATCGGAGTGGTATGCTTCAGTGACGTCACTATGCAGTGTTTGCCTTTTGTGAGGCAACCTTCACTTTATACCACTCTTCTAAATTCTGGCTGGGCACACCAAGGTGGTGGACTGACCCTTTAAAACTTCAATGTCACGCGCGAGATAACCTGTTAGGTCAGTTTTTCATGCACACGCCAGCCGCTTGTTTTGCTGATTCGGCTGAGTAGCCAATTGAAATGCGTATTTAAGTACGGTATTTCTATTGGCAACTCATACCAACCACAAGCAAAACACGCGGCGAGTGCATACTTGAAAATCCGGCCTTAGTTCTGTAAATGTTGGCTCTATGGTACATTTGGTATTTACAGTATCTAATAATCGCTAAGTTCTGTACATTTATTTCTAGAGTGCATAATAATAGCACATGTTGTTATGTGGAAGTGCAAGAATCAAGACCATACCAAACAGACCTTACAGCGACAACAGGCGTGAAAAATTGAGTTAGAACTTAGTTTGGTACCCTTTTGTATTAAGCTGGAAGTGGACTGTGGAGATTAAGTGCCCACTCTTGTGTCTGGTTTAAGATATTATTTAGATTTGTAATGCAATCAAGCACTCCAGTATGTTACAGTATAGGTCAATGACAGCAGCTCACATTCATATTCGGAGACATGGGTTGTATTTTAAATAATTAATATTTTTGTCGCATAGAATTGAAATTTCTGTAATAAAACTAAGGTAGTTTTATTAGGTAACTATCTGTGACACTCATACCAAACTAATTGTATTAATAAAGCCCATAAAACATTAATAAAATACAATATGTAAATAAATGTAATTTACATGTTTACACTGTGTTTTACACCACTTTCATATTCGAACATCATGGCACAGAGTACGATTAAATGTCTTTTAATGCAGTTTTCTACTTCTAAAATACATTTACTGTTTAGTAGCAAAACCGTGAAGATTAATAACCTCCTTGAAACATTTTAGCATGAGTGTAACAAGTTTGTTGGTTTCATGGAAGAAATAATGTTCCTCCATGCTGTACGTCTGCTAAGTTCTTTTTCCTGTTTTTCGATTTGATTTCATTCGTACCGTATTGAACCTGAGCGTCCGATCATAATCGTAAATACGGTCGTAATTGTAATATGCCAAATTCTATTTTTTCTTTACTTTTCCTGTCAAAAACATTCTTTTATTATCCATATCTATTATAATAAGTGTGTTAGGAACAATTAGTGGACGTCAGGAAAGTCAGGTTCGGTTGTTTTCTTTTTATTATTCCCGATAGGACGCCACCATTGTAAACGTTGTCTTATGACCGTCTTTACTATTATGATCGGCGTGTATTGGCCTACCTTATAGTCTAACTAACCCATCGAGCTCTCCGTAACGATACTGGAGTGATTGGGTCGAAACCGACTAGAGCAAACATTTAACCTCGTTCGTCCACTTCCAGTCCGAACAAATTTTCAGTTCTCAGTTTTTTTCGCTTGTTATCGCTGTGTGGCTCGTTTTTAAAATCAATTTCTTTATTCTTAAGCTGTTCTCGTAACTGTCTGAGCATATAATAATGCATGCTGTAAAAAATATTTACCTTTTTGCAAGAATTAAGATGTAAATAAAAAAATAGTAAAAATGGAACAGCGCGTTATAATTAAAAGTTTTTTTTTTTCGTTCCAATAAGTTTATCTTTTCATCACTAGAGAGCAGGGTGGTAGAAAGCAGCAGAGTCATCTTCTATTAGTTTTGAGAACTGGCTGAACAGTTTGTAGACAGATAAAACTTATTTTTAGTTGTATATTTATTTATGACTGTGTACTATTTTTTAAGGATATGAAGTGTCTTTTTTTTTTTTATTTATTTAATTTTAGAATGAAGCATTCTGTTTTTAAGATTTAAAAGTTCTGTTAATAATAAGTGTGTTACTTCAGTAGATTTTAGAATGTTTATTCTTTTACAAAGTTTTGTGAATAAAAAGTGTGGGTGTCCTTTTTTTTTTTAAATTGCGTCCCTCTTTTTGACGATCCAAACTTCATCAGCGTAATCATCAGTCAAATTTTTAATAAGAGAGCATATTCTCAAAATCATTTACTGTACATTAGTGTAAATTATCTCATTTTAATTTGTTTTCGGTTAGTATAAAATGAAAGAACATGTCCATAGATAAGTACCTTGGTAAGAGAGTACCTAATATTGTTAATTGTGTTTTAACGATATTTACAGGAAAATATATGTTCTGATTCTGTTGTCGTTTCTTCTGCGTAGTAATTTGTGATTTTCACACTGTAAAAAAATACACTTCTTGTACAGTTTCTGTGCGTATTTGCTCCTAAATGATATTTAGTTTTGTGCACAAAAAGTGTTGACAATGTATTCAAGTGTTGGAAGCTTATCACGTGTTTTTTTTTTTTTTTTTTTTTACTTTTCTTGTTTCCCTCTTCTGTTTTTAACAATAGTGGGGCATCCAGGATTTTCGTGAGGAAAGTCGCGGGTGCAATAGACCAGGAACATTTTCAATACTTTCCCGCTAAATGCATTTTTAACTATAAAGTGATCATATTTCTCATTATATTGCTAAGTTTTACCATGTAATATGACACCTCAGAATATTCTGAGGTAAATACCACGAGCTCTACGAAACGATACTGGAGTGATTGGTTAGTGTCAAAGGATAGATGCCAAAGCAAACATTTAATCTCTCTTGTCCACGTCCAGTTTTAATCCAGAATGGACCAAATATCAATTCTGACTAAATTTTTGTACTTGTTATCACTATTTGCCCAGTTTTTTATTTGTTCTAATTCTTGAGTTATGCACGTACAGCACTGTGTATATACAGTCGTGTTCTAACGAGTGAGTTACAGTCTTTTAACATTGGTAGTCACTCGTTAGTGCAACGATAGTCACTTCAAAACACTTTATGAATACGGCTGATAATATCTTCTTTTTTTAAAGCAGGAATAAAGACAAATAAAAACGGACCACACAGCTATAACAAGCGTAAAAATTTATTTAGAACTGAAAACTGTTCATATTGGTTTAGACAGGAAGTGAACGATCGTGATTAACTCACTGGCTTCATATATTAATTACATTTTAATGGTATCGACCAGTCCAGTATCGGTTCTAGATATAGATCACTGGTAAAAACAAGAAAATTTACTAATCATTATATCTTAATATTATTCTACATTTTCTATTATTATTTTTTTTAATAATTAAAATCTAGTATTCTCAAGTCTGCGTTTTGATATGCAATTTAGCATAGAAGCAAGTATTATTTTTAGGTTGTAAAAATAATAGCTTACTGAATTCATTGAGTATCAAGATGCAGGGATGTCAAAAGTTTTGGTTTGTTTGGACAGTTATGTTGGAAGTGGAATGTTTTAGATGTCATATTCATTAAGATTATTTTCTATGCCTGTTTTTACAAGTAGAATATCCTCAAATTTTCTCGGTCGATTCGTAAACTTCCCAATTTTTGTTAAAAATTTTCATCAAGTGATCTGTGTTTAGACAGGTTACTGCTCTAACTGGTTTTCAGTAGTAATTTTACAAGTCTGTGAACCTCATTTCAATTATGTATAAATTTATTCTTAGTGTACCTGTTCAGTACTGACTTGTAATGTGTGTCTTTTGCAGGCTTACGTCGATGCTCCATCCTATACAACGGACGCTTATCGATTGCATTCGAATACCCCTCCTGACATCTATTGTCGGAATGCAGAGATTCCTCCACCTAATCCCTGGTGTTGGTGATGATGTATGGTGCTGCCATCTTTACACCGAGATTTAAAATGTTTTTCATTCAATCATGTTGCGAATAGTCAACAAAATGACAGAAGAGCAACTAAAAAGTGATATCCTTTTTGGACATTTAATAAGCACACTGTGATGAATTACGTACTTTTATCTCATTATTATTATTATTATTATTATTATTGCTATCTTTATTATTTATTTTTTCCTCTTTCCAAAGCTGTTATAACAGAACGATATTGTAAAAAAGTCCTGTATACAACAAGTTGATGAATGATGTAATCAGCGTAAAATATTGTTGCAGAAATATTGGATTTAATTCTGAAATTGAAATTAAAGGAGAAATGGCTTAAAAAATCGTGTATAGGCCTAATAGCATTTTTAGTGAATAAATTTCTTGTTCACCTGTTTTGTCAAGTACAGGATGTCCCAAAAAAACTTTGTACACATTTTATCAGTTATAAATCTGTAACGTATTTTCGTTTTCAGGTGAAAATTGGCACTGGATCTTGACAGTCATATACTTACATTTAAAATAACGGACATTTGTATTGAAATAAGAAAACTTTCTATGCTACTAGCACTAAATAATAAATGTTTCATCGAAGTTTTCACGTTCAACTTTGCACTAGTGAGACATCGGCCCGAGGCATAGATGTCTCCAGGCGTTAAATAATTTCACTTCAATTCAGAAGACACTTAGGGCTGATTTTCATGAAAGCTTGCGTTGCTTGCGATTTGGGTGAGTAGCCAATTGAAACACGTGTTTCGTTGTCTGTTTTATTGTAAGTGTAACACGTGTTTTAATTGGCTCTTCACCCAAATCGCAAGCAACGCAAGCTCTCATGAAAATCAGCCCTTAGTCTGCGTCTGGAATGTGAAATATTTCGTATATTGATCCTGCAACATTGCAAAAATTTCTGAAGATAATGGGCGCCTAAGAATTGCAATCACGTCGTTCTCGCGGGAATAATGTTCCGGACGGTGAAAGTGATTAATGAATAAAACATCTCCAACGTGATTTTTCTCACCTATGCTAAACTAACACAATACATGGATCTTGATACTGGAGACAGATCTACTTCTAGTGACCCGAAATTGAAGCCAGCACAAGCCATGATCACCTGGAAGGTGAAATTGTTTAAAGAAACAACTGAACATCACGTTCCGTACAGTACCTTATTTAAAATATTTCAATCTTTCTGCTCTCTTCCTTAGCTAGATCTTCATCCATTCTTTGCATCCACATACCCAGGTACAGGACAACCAATAATACGCAAATAAATCCCAATTCACCAGGCAAGATTAATCGAAAACCGGCGCCAAGTGACCCAGCTTAATTGTATTGGGCCAGTCAATCCATCTCCCTTATCTAAATCCATGAACGCCCTATACTTTAACTTGTAAAATGTTCAAAATACGCATATATATATATATATATATATATATATATATATATATATATATATATA
>JAGDQP010015159.1:29744-40877 GCA_022664845.1 Lepisma saccharinum | reverse complement strand
CATAAAACAAGGTGGTTTCATCAGTCAATACAACCAAGAGCTTTTCATCTTCTTTCTTGTGGCGACTGTGAAGAGAACATTAATGTGTCTTCAAGCAATATTCATTGAAGAAGTTCCTTTACATTAAAGGAACATGTAAACTCAAAGTTACGGATATTAAAGATGATAGGAATAAAACAGGAAGAAAAGAGAAATTCATTGCAGAAGTAATGTAGTTGTGTAAGTTGAAGGATGAGTGTTTTCGCTCGTCCACTTTTATCAATGGGTTTCCGGTTTGAATTTTGGTGAAGTTATATTGAACGTTCAAGTTTGGGATCCATTTTATAAGTAGGCGTACTGTAGGTCCTATTCTTATGACGGCATATTGATTCAATAGTGCAGTCTGCTTACGAATCTTTGAGTCGCAGACGTTCTTTCAGGCAGAACATTAATGATCATTATCAAAGGTACAATTGAATGATGACGCTGCTGTCTCTCAAAGGTCAAATTTTAGGTTAAATTTTCTCACAAGAAAGTTGCGTAGAAGACAGCTAATAGACATCTGGGTTCGAATGATGCCTAGTCTTTCAATCTTCATTGAAACTTTATTGATGCTATATTTCTGGTCTTTAGTCAGGATGACATTCTTGTTCGGGACTCGAAATGCTTATTCGAAGTCATTGACTGTAATCATTGGACCAAAGGAGTTGGGGCGCTCCTTTCCTGTTCTGTCTTATATGACTTGCCGAGGTGAGCCGATGGTGACTTTCGTTCCCTTCCATTAGATGGAGAGGACGTGTCCTGCACTATAAGTTTAAGATAGCTACAAGCCACTTGTGTGAAAACCAGGATTCAGGGACCCCTTAGTTACGAAGTAACAATCAAAACCATTCATCTATTGCGCAAACAAAAGTGTGCAAAAGAGATGTTAAATTTACAGTTATGAATTTCAGAGTATTTTGGATTATATCCAAGCTTCTTTCCACGCTTTCTACGTTGTTCGCGATTAACAAAATGGACAATGAGCAGCACTGAACCTATACACAATTAGAATATTCATCTGGTGTCTCTGAGGGAGTTTCGCAAAAATATAAGTCAGCAGTCGGCATGAACGAGTTATGAATTTGCGTGTTCTCTCCCCAGTGCTAATCTGTAGTTCTGTTAGAGGTAATATTGAAGAAAATCAGTACCTATATTAAAGCGTGACAGTTCCATTGTGATTAACGTAAAGTAAAAAGCCGAGCGTCTGACATATAACATCGCAGAACGATATTCAATAGCTCAAAAGCTGAAACGTACTTTATACATAATTGTGACATTCTCCATTTTTCGAGATTTTAGACCATGTGCTGACTTTTGTATTTATAATAAAATGTATTCAACACATATAATCTTGAAATTAAGTGATTTTACTTAATATATTAAAAGGTACCAACGTAAATCACCCAGCCCTCATGGTCCAGGAGGTAACCTCGCTCACTTTAGATCAACAATGGGTAGGTACGGCCGACCATCATGACTGAGGTTTTCCATGATTTCCTTCAGTTTTACCATCCGAGTGCTGGGATAGTACCTTAAACAAGCTCCTGCTCGATACCTTCCTCAGCCACTACCTACCTAACCCGGCCCGAACAGGGATACCCAAAGCCCCTAAAAACAATTCAATTCAACCAAATAAATCGTGGAACGTGTAATAACACGGAAGAGCAGTTAACATAATTAAAAAATAGAAATTAAAGTTATAATAAATGTATTATCTTTCTTGTAAAATACCTGACACCATATAAAACGTATTGCCGATTTTTATAGATTATATCTTATGTACTTTAATCAAGAGAATATTTTGTGCTATCTTGCATATAAGTTGCATTACAGTCTATAACCAATAGGAAGACACATATACACAGAATCAAACAGATACATACTTTGTACCTAAAACAGAAAAAAGAATGCATTGTAAACAGTATGTTAAGCTGAAAAGAACATACATATATCGTATTGTTGTTTGTTTGTATCCATCTTTGTTGGACTCAAGTGTATCAGCACTCAGGATTGATGATTCCATGATAAAAAAATCTTTCAGTGGACTACAGCCAGTTAGATATGCACTTTACGTTGGGTTACTTGAATAAATCTGGTTTAGATCCTATATTTTTACCTCTCTGGCTGACATAAAACACGCGCACGAATGCGTACAACGCCTATAGAGATCTCTGCTGTTATGTCATTCTTTCGCCTGTTTTCTGATACTTGAGGAAGAGGTGTCTCTCTTTCTCCTCTTGTTCACTCCAAATCCTTTTCCATTCCCAGTGGAGCAATATCGGGTCCGTTCCTGGTACCTTGGTGTTGACAACCTTCTAGAAGAAGAAAGAATGTAAGAGTAAGAAAGAGAATAGAAACACTTGAACGACTACAGTAACATATTGTTTCGTAAGCTCTGCGAATAGAGATCTACTTCAGTTTGTATACTAGAAAAGGAAGGACTACAAAATGCTCACATATAGAAAGTGTACCAAAACCCTCTAAGAAAGGGCATTTCTATGGGAATTTTGTAAAGCAAAATATTTATTTTCTATGTTACGGATAAAGCTATATTTTCACTCCTTATAATTCACACATCACGAATGCATACGAATATATATTGGAAAATAATATTGAAAAGTGGAACATAAATTTTAACAGTGTACTCCAGGTAATGGTGCCGAATTTGATACCTCATGCTCTTATCAATCTGATTTGGATTTCTAAAATATTATTTAAACAGTGCCTCTTAAACTTTGCGACAAGGTTAAACTCAAAAGTGAAACATACGATTGACAGCATCAAAAAGTCCCGAAAAACCCTCTACACCATGATAATTTCCTACCACCAATTAGGTCTTCTAGCTGGCAAACTGTATGAGCTATCGAAAAATATTTCCTTTAAAAGTTCAAAATTCAGCGATTGTTTCAATGGGAGCAAAACCAATCCCTGTTTCCATTTAAAATTTTGAAGTTGTTCCTCTCGTACAGATATTTCCGAGATGCCCCTGATTTCAGAAGGATCACTACGTGATTCCGATCATACAATTTGGTATACACATTTTTTGTTTCAAAGATTTCTGTACACTATGAGCTGAGTTATGGCCCTGTTACATATTTCGTGAACCACCCTGTATAATTACAACGAAACAGATGATTGAAAAAATGCGTGGTGCAGTAGTAATATCGATAGCGTGTCAAGAGTCGAAAATATTGAGATCTCACTTCTATTTCTGGTCGGGATTGTTATAAATTTGTGCAGTGCTTGCAATTTAATTGTTTAAACAAACAATCGTTAAGAGAAAAAAAAAAAGGTTTGCTTGGACCTTACTCTCGTCTAACTTTTTTTTGGCAACCACAAACAAACAGTGTTTACTGTACAGTGCTAGACTTCTTGACTGAAGGTTTTCCCCTCAGTCACACAAGGCAAATGCCGGAAAGGAACCTACAAAACTAGGCTCTGGCCGACTACCTTCCATCCTCTCCCAACCCTATCCCGGCTTGTGCCTTATATTTCTAAAGGCCATAAATAAATAAATTCAAACTCGAATGTATTTATTGTCCGCTTTTCAAACGCTGTACTGTTCCGTAAGTGTTTTGGCTCCAATCCAAAAGTTATTACTGTTAATAAATATATCGTCAACACTAATTGTATTATCTTTAATTGTCTTTACAATTGGTTATAGATCTTGTAGTTATTCAACTACATCAACCAGTATTCGATTAATAGATGGAAAAACGACTTGGAATAACTTACTGTTGAACATCTTCAACCTTCTAACCTAGAAATTCCATGACTTTAAATAGATGGATTTGCATGTCACAAAAGTCCATGATATACAAGTGACTTAACAATTCCATGCCATACAAATTATATGACAGTTCCATAACATACAATTCAATGCCATACCAATTCCATATCATACAATTGATATGGTAATTCAATGCACCAATTCCATAACATACAATTGATATGGCAATTCAATGCCATACCAATTTTTTAACATACAATTGATATGGCAATTCAATGCCATATCAATTCAATTACATACAGTTGATATGTCAATTCCATGCCATAAAATAAGATGACAATTCAGTGACATGAAAATGATAACATTATTCCATGACATGCGAATTAAAAACAACAATAAATTGATAACATATTTTTGGAGAGGAACGCGAGAAAGGGGAAGAGAGAAAACAATCAGACTATATCAAAACTTATTTAAGACAAGGACAGGAGCAGAAGAAAGAACGTTAGCGTAAGTTGATGGACCTTGATTAGTTTCGAGAAAAAATAAAATCTCTTGACGTTGCAGTTGAGTTTCCATGCTTCTGTGGTTTTGAACTTCACATTAAGCCAGAAGTAAGTATAACATCTTTCATGAAAGGGAAAAGGAGTCATGTTTTCTGTCGTATTAGTGTCAACTTTTGAAGCAATTCTCTTCATCTCTCTGTCTCTGTTTCCCTTTCTCTCTTGGTAAGCTCTGTTTCTTCCCCACCTTTCTGTTTTCATTTTTACGTTTTTCTTTTTACTGCCGAAGAGAAAGAGCGGGGTTTCTTCTTGTAAATGATACAAATATTCCGTAAAAGAGAATACAAAGAATTAATGATGTGTGTAGAATATTTGAACTTGAAATAAGAAGACTCAAAATAAAGAGAATTAAGATGGTTTACCATCATTGACTGAAAGTGTAAAAAATAAAATTTTGAGTAAGGGACCTATGTGTCTGCCTAAATAAATTTAATTGGTAATTTCTGGGAAAAGTTGATAAATTTGAGAGTCTGAATTCTTTTAACCGATTCCCGGGTGAGTCGTATTAGATTACGAGATATCGACAAACCTTTTGCTGTACGCAAACATGTTATCCTTTCTTTCTCTCTATACGATGACCACCCCCTGGTCTATTGCTCAGCGTCGCTGACTACTGATCTAGGGTCCCGGGTTCGATTCCCGGATTTGTCAAGGGATTTTTTTCTTCAAATCGGGATTCAATTGGGGAGTTGTTGTGTATAAAAGACAAGGAAGATCACAGTTGAGAGCTTCGGCTCTCTTCTATCAACACTTCTGGCCAACACGTCTCTCAGCAGAATATTATATACATTATTTTTTCTAGTAGTTACCAAAAGTCGTACTTCATGTGTTCTTTAAAGAAAGAAGAAGTATAAACATTCCACCCTCTAGAATCACGTCAAATGAAGAAAAAATAAAACCTGTCATATTTCCTCTGCTCTTCAACATTTTCAACTCGTTGATCTTTTTTTCTTTGTCTTTTCACGGCAATTTTACTGAAACAGGGAAGCAGCTGTGTTGGTTCCCTCGCTACGTAAATAAAGATATGAAATGAAAGAGGGGAGTTTACACTTCAAACAAAAACAGAAGATGACTATAATAGTAGTAATTAAACAGAAAAATTACACCAAACGAGAAATAACGTGAAAGGAAAGCAAGAGACTTAAGGAAGGAAACTTAAGAAATGAATAGAAAGGATGAAACAATGGAAGAAATCTCGTGAAGAAAGAGAGAGAGAAAATTAGCATACAATAATATGCAATTCTGAGTGTGGGTGTTTTCTTAGCGTATTGGTTTGTTCATTATCATATCATTTTTACACTATCATAAGAGATTTGTGGATATAGAGGAATAATTCAGTATTATTCACGCAGATATGACTGATTGACTAACTATATGGCTTACGAAACTCGCAAGTTCATCGCCGCAGTAAGAAATGATCGTCATTCGATTCTATCCTGAACAAGATCAAACCACTCTTCATTTTAAACATCTATCTCTGGAAAATCTCTTCTAATATTATCATCTTAACGGCGTCTCGGTCTTCCCAACGGTCTCTTTCCCTCCAGCTTACTAACCAAGATTGAACATAATCTTCATTTCTTCCCCCATACGAGCTACATGATCTGCCGATGTTAGCCTTCGTGATTTCAGTATTCTTAAAACGTCGAGTTAATCATACCGTCTGTGGAGTTCTTCATTATGTAGTCTCCTCCATTCTCCGGTCAGGTTGGCCCGTTTCGGCCCGTATACCTTTCTATAAACATTATTTTCAAACATACGTAATTTATGTTCAATTGCATTGTCGTACTCCAACTTTCGTAACCGTAACTAACTCGATATTAATAACCGTTCTGTACATTTTAAATTTCAGCTTTCTTGATATTAATCGCGAGGTTAGGACTTTTTGGACTGAATAGGAACAAACGTTGTCCGATGCTAAGCAACATTTTATTTCTTCTGTCAACCTGACAAACAAACAGAGATATTTTGAGTATACTGTCTCAATTTGTGATCTTGAGGAATTTTAGGTAGTAGAGAAGAGGATGAACGCAAAGAGAGAGTGGCGAGGGAGGGAGGAAAGTTGAACTGTTACTCATTCACACCATCTGAGGCTCTGCGTAAAAATAAATGGATTAACTTTTGGAAAAACGACTTGTTGGTCACTTTGCTGAGGGAGAACTTCGCAATTTCACCTGAGCTGAACCGACCTTCATGTCAATACAGCGGCGACGAAGGAAAAAATTCTATCGAAGGGCAAGGTAGTAGTTTCGGACGGGACTAGATACACTATCCCTCCTTCCTGAATTGCTAATATATCATTTAAAAATTGTGCACACACGTTAAAAATGAGTGTAAAAACGTGCACAAACGATTGGAATAAGACTACTATTTTCTAAATTGCTAATATCTTACTTTAAATTGCTAATATCTTACCTTTAAATTGAAGATTCCATTTTAAATTGCTAATATCTTACTTAATAATTGTGTACAAAACGTAAAAATGCGTACACAAACATGCACAAACAATGAAATAAAAAAAAATTATTATTTTTGAAAAATTGGATGGGCTGAAGAAATGTTGGCCCCCATTTTGAATAACTAATATCTCATTTAATAATTGTACACATAAGCTAAGAATGCATCCACAAACGTGTACAAACGATGCACAAATGATTCCAAACAAAAAGATAGGAATTCGAAAAATTGGGGGCCTCCATTTCCCCAGCCCCCAAATTAAAAGTTGATTTTCTATAATATGAATTGTGCACAAATGCTAAGAATGCCTGCACAAACGCGCACAAGCGATGCACAAACGATTCCAATTAGAAATTTTTCGATCCGAGGAATGGGGGCTGTCGTTTGCCCTACCCCCCCACGCCAATTATTTTTTTTAATGTTTTATTTTCTAACTGTGCAAAAACGTTAAAAATGATTGCACAAGCGTGCACAAACGTTAAAAATGATTGCACAAGCGTGCACAAACGTTAAAAATGATTGCACAAGCGTGCACAAACGATTGCAGTAAGAATATTTTGTTAGCTAAGAATTGAGGGAGTTGGAGGGGTTAGGGCAGTGAAATGAACGTATCGAGAAGATTTGTTTAGTGTTTTTCTTCAGTGTGATAGTTTAAAATGTTAATTATCATTTCCAAAATAGAGAGAAGATAATTAACAAATAACACAGGAAAGATAACAATAAACAATAATTGGATGAAAAATCAGAGATTTTATATCGAACTGAATGCAGAGGGGGAGAGAAAGAGAGAGAGAGAAGGGAAAGAGCTAAAAGTGCCACTTTATCAACGGTGCCCACAAATTGTCCTAATGCCTTCCTTCATCATTTTTGATTGCCCCGAGAGAGAGGTGGCAGAATAGAAATGGCGTGGTCCATACTAATAGAAAGGGAAAAACTCCAACTCACCATATATACAATGGGCAAAAGTAACTAACAGCAGAGACAGACAAAGGGATCACTTGGTTTGCCCAAAAAGGCTTAGCAGGGGATCTACTTTCCCCTCTTCATCTTTCTTGTTGAAGAGTTGGATTATAATTTCATCCGGATGTTTTTGGTATTTCCACATTTCTTGTAACTCTCAGAGGAGGAGAGGTGTATTCATTGTGCTCAGTTTTTGATTGGATGGCGATCTTTCGTTCTTGTTTCACTTTCTGAATTCAAATGTCATACTCATAACACTCAGAAAATAGTTTTCAAGAGGGGGAAGAGAAGTCAAAACATTATGTCCGACTACCAGTACACGTAAAATATAGTCTTTTAGTGCAACCATGAAGAAGAAAGCAAATCAGCTGTTTACAATCAGGGTAGCTCAAAAATGTATACATACGTTAAAGCGTGTTATTAATGTGTTACTGTTCGAAATGATAGTGAATTACGGTAGCAATATAATGATCATTCAACAGATGGAATTAATGAAGAGGATGTTGTAGAGCTGCACAGATGACGCCATACATGAGGAGCCGTACTGAAACGCATGCAGTAATGCACATGGATCTTAAACGTGGCGATGAGGATTTTGTGAACAATATAATGTGGTCAAACAAGGCTGAATTTAAGTTAAAAGGAACAGTGAACCAATATAATTGTGTGTATTAGGCTTTTAAGAAAAAATAGCTCTATGTGGAGCAAGCGGTAAATTCACCGGGGCTGAATGTGTGGTGTGACTTGTCATCAAGGGGACTAATTGGACCATTTTTTCCCCTGAAAGTACTTTGACTGGTCAGGAATACATCGAGATGCTACAAACACTTATTTTACCTTCCATTCATGCACTGGTGGGGAATAGTAAATTTTAATGTTCCTCCACGCTATTACAAAGACGTGTGTACTTTCCTCGATGCAAATTTATCAGGCCAATAGATAGGACGAAGAGATGCGACCCCCCCCCCATTTCATCTGATTTAACTCCTATGCACTTTTAATTATGGAATAACCTAAATAATGTAGTTTACCATAGGAAACCAACAACACAGGCAGCACTTCGGAGACAAATCGAAACGGCATTCGCAGCAATCCCAATGGCAACCTAGGGTAGTGTTATTCAACCAGTAGTTTGTCGTACTTAGAAGTGTCTGGATGCTTGATGATCAATTCTAGCACCTTTTGTAATTGTAAAACACAAATGTGATTTGTATTCATCCTTTCATGTAAGTATATTTTTGTACAATTACTTCGTTATTCTTGTTGGAGTGTGTATACATTATTTTGAACCATCTGGTTCAGGCAGTTAATATATTATATCATTATTAAGAACACTTTTAAGCTTAAAATAATATAGTTATGTAATTAATGTTTCTTTTTCTTTTCAGGTAAGATGGTTCATGTTCTTCACTCTGGTAGTGGTGAGTTGTAATTATTCACATAGCTCATGAATGATGAAGTTAGAAAATTAGTTGAATTTACAGCAGCATGAAGAAATGAAGTTGTAGTAAGCACTTAGTAATTCTGCTAAAATTATTTATATTTAATGAGAATTCTATTATGGGCGCATGCGCAGATATACAATAAGATATAAATGATTCACCCCATAATGTCTATACTTAGATGCGCACAGTAGGTTCCTAAAATTCTATTAAAACCTATTTTCATTGTCCTACAATTACTTCAAAATTACTCTTCATATATTAAAGAACCGAACTCTAAAAAAGTCATGTATCTATATCATATAGCTAATTTAAAATTATAATTGATGGTAATTCCTCCAAACAGACTAAAATGGGAACCCTTGTTTCTTCTGCGCAAAGAGTAAGAAGGACGTATACATATTTTGGTCATCTATTTTACTTCGCTGTTGCATTTTAGGATCTTTGTCTTCTTGTATATAACGCTCGAACGAATCGAATCGAACGAATATAACGATCGAATGCATTCAATCAACCCAAATGTAATGAAAGTAATTAAAAGCCTCTGGTCCAAAAAAATAGGAAACCAGCTACCGTGGTCCGATAGTTACCATCATGAACTTTGGAACGGTATATGAGAGACATGCAGATACTAGTTCTCCTGCAGGTAATTCCAACAAATATATTCCTAAATTTCTCCAAGCAAAAGAATAAATAAAACCCCAGTCGCTACATTTCCCATACTATTTCAGGAATGGTACCTGCCGAGGGGTCATTTCTAAAACAGAAGTAGACGGGCTTAGCCTTCAGTTTCCTATACAACGCATAGTACGAAAACAAAGATAAAAATAATTCAAATAATGTTTTATTTTTTGCTATGGATTTTAAATACAGAAAAATGATTAACACGGTGCCATGGAAGAACGCAGGAAATAATAAGTTGAGCGAGATCCGGTCACAACTGTTCATTACTTTAATCTAGCCCGTTGTAAATTCAAGAAAAGTGTAGTGATTACATCTTAAACTTGTACTTATCACAAATATCATTCTCGAGAAAGGAATATAAGCTTATCCCATTTATGAAGAGAAATTATCGATAAATTTGTTATTTCCTGAAGTGTATACAAATACTTATGAGACACCCTGTATATAATAAACCAAACGGGCCATTATCTCCAAGAATATTGTTTCTGATTTACTGTTAGAAATGTCCCCCGTTCGCTTTGGTTGTTTCTTCGATCGTCGAAAGCATCCCATGTAAATATCTTCCTAGATTTTATCACAGAAACGACATTAAGTCTCTAACCTCCATCTTCAAACTCTGTCTTCTCCCCCATACTTCATCCGTTTCTGCGCTCTTCCACGAAAGTCAAAAACTTTCTACTTGATTATTCTTAATTAAATGAATCACTCATATCCTCATTTCACTTGCACCGGAAGTGTAAAACCGGAAGTTAATCAGCGTAAAACATTTCGTCCGGAAAGACTTAAAGACGTCAGCAAACTCTCGCGCTTAGCACAACCTATCTCCTCTACAGTCATACTCACACACACGACTCCACCACCCCTACCACCACTACTAGGATCACTTCTTTCAATATTTTTCTTCTTTTCCTTCTCCTTCTTATTTTAGAGGTTTTTCTCTTCCTCTCCATGTATTTTATTTTTTCCTATTCGGGCGTGCTCTCACGAAATGCTTCTAATGCATGAAATCAAGAAATAGTCGAAGAGCTTTGATTGGGTGTGGAATAGGAAAGAATTTTTGTAGGGCAAAAAACTCAATTGTCAGATATAATCGACTTTGTCTAGAAGAAAAAAAAACATTGACCTTGTAGACAGTTGTTTTTTAATTTCGGTTCCATGACTTCTATGTAATACGCTGAATTTAGGCGGCAAATTTATTGTGTGAGGTGGAAAATAGAAACAACTACTACTACTACTACTACTACTACTACTACTACTACTACTACTACTACTACTA
>JAGDQP010015159.1:6030-29344 GCA_022664845.1 Lepisma saccharinum | reverse complement strand
ACTATAACAAGAACTGTAAATCCTGTTATAAAAATCCCATGTGCTCGCTCAGGGTATTAGTAACAACTCAAACAATAACAATAGCTACGGAACAGAACTAGTTTGAGAGATGCAACTGTATTCCTATCCTCTATTAATTCCCGAATACAAAGCAGCCACAAATGAGACTGTTGTCTCTACTCTCACAGCAAATGAAGATAAAAAGTTAACAAAGTTCAAAAAATAGATAAATTAATTTAGTGTGTTCAAGGTGGGTGACTTGTAATACACTCTGCCTTATGGCACTGGAAATGCCTGTCTAGAAATAACCATTATGTGTTTGATTAAGAGTCCAGTGAATGAGTACAAAGAAATAAATTGGATTTTAACTCATCTTAACGAAGACTGTATTGTGTGGATAGAGGTTTAAATAAAGCTGGTTACTACGCTGATTGATTATTAAACACATTCCTACAACTTGCCGGCAGGGTGCTTTATTACTGATGACTAGAGACAGAAGGATTTCGGGAACGAAGGTGTTTAAATTTCGTGAGTAAAATATTAGAAACCATGAGTAGAAACAAAAAAAAAAAAAACTTTCGTGAGTACAAGGGTAAATTTCTTGAATAGCTAAAATAAATAATTGTATTGAATGACGATTTAAAACTTTAGGAATAAACAAACCTTGCACTAATGCATACTGCTGAAAACCTAAACAAAGTGCATTTCTTTCACAGACTTCATACACGTTTTCAAAAACCGGTATCTAAATTTTTAATAAACACATGTACAACTATGAAGGATTCAATTTTCATATGCATACGATGAACACAGTTCCAAATTTGTCGTGGTCAGATTTATTTGATTGTTGAGCAGTAAACAGGAAAATTTTAAAATAATATCTCTCAGGCTGAATTTGGAACTTTGCTTTGCTCTTTTCGATAGCGAGATTTACGGTGGAGTAATCTTGCGTGTTCGACTTGTTTTCATATAGATCTTCACCGTGAATACCGTCAAACTCACACAATGAATGCCCTTGTAGGCTAACGTAGTTCGTATCCTCCCAATAGTTGCAGGCAAACCATGTTCGCAAAATTGCTGACATGAATGGAGGATAAAGTGTACCACATTGTTACATTCTCTGTGCTACGACAATCCGATGATAGGTTTTGAAGACGAATTACATTTTTTCTGACTTTTTAGGCATTATTTTCGTGAATGAATAAAAATAATAGCATAATTTCGTGAGTAGTGCCCAGAATTCGTAGACATAAGCAAATTGTGAAGAATAAAATAGGTTTAAACCTAAGAATCCGAGCCCTAGGAGTGACTTATACGGACCTCATCGAAGAACGATATTGCCTCCAGGGGTGACCAAGGTTGATTGTGGGCGGCAGAGAATTTTTTTACTGCCTCGCTTTTCAGGCATAAAGTAGTCAAGTGCTGAAGCCGGCACTGCAATGAGCTTGAGCGATAATTCTATTCCGCCGAACTCTAATACCTGTTTCACCGTTCGCAACAGACACACCCAATTTCAACCCACTTACAAAGTCTCGGCCCTATATGAATAAATAAATTAAGTTGCTGATAGGTTGGTAATATTGCAAGCTTCCAGCAAGCGAGAAAATTAGTTTCGGTTCTCAATAAGTAAGTGACTGATATACTGTGAGCTTTCAATCAGCTATATCCAGTGATATTAGCCAGTAGTCTTTGAAAACCATAACCACATTCCTGTTTACATTAGTAGTGTGATTATTCTAGTAGAGATTGCATAGAAATAAGATTCGGACAAAATAAATCAGTTACTTATCAAATCTTCGTTCATATCGATGATCTCACATAAACAACCTCACGGCTTCTCAAACTGAGATAATCGACATTCTCCCCACAATCGTATTGAAAATAATTTTAATGTACATTACTGATAGGATATCATAATTCCTGACATACTCTCCCTTCTAAACAACATTTTTTTTTACGAAATAGATCTCTACAAGTTGCTTAGAGGCACAAAAACAACATAAGACGCCTCATTATTTCGATGCTCTGTAAACAATGCTTTTAGTATTTCACCAATGAGAATTTATACTTTCAAATCGTAGAACATGTTCTTAAATGTTTCAGTAATATGGCGCAACTTAAAAAATAACTCAGTATCCGTGACTTAAAAAATAAAATCAAGGTATCTGTAATCCACTCAGAACACACGAACACACGAAACCAGATCTCATAACACACTGGAATTCCGGTACTCCCAGAACCGGATTTTCTCCCAGTACCGAAATCAACACCGTGTGTTGTGTTGATTAACACCAAAAAGTGGTAGTCACGCTGGGATACCGCATTATGTTGAGTTAACACAGCAATTTTTTACTGTGTACGTGAGAAACGCCAAGTCTTTCTTATTTCTGTACCTAAAAATCCTGCTGTACTTGGGCAAACCACTTCAAGGTTAAACATAATTTAATTAACTCAGTAATGCGCTCCCCCACAGAAGAAAATACGAAACTTTTGCTCATATCATCACTAAAATAAAATACTAAATAAAATAATAAAAAATAGATATGAAATACATTTTAATATCTCATGAAATTGTTTTTTAAAATAACTTGAATATCATTTCTTTATATCTGTAAATAAGAATATACATAATAATCGCGCTCCCCACGAAGAAAAACTCCTACCGGAAGTTACATCCGAGTTTCAATTGTAAGTACATTTTCAATGTCCGTTGGAAATAATGATTATAACAACACCTTTCATAGAATAGAATAAACGAAAATGTGGTTATAATTGTGTTTTGTCTCTTAACACAACAAATGATACATATATTACTTGAAATATGGCAACCACATTGAAAAAGAGGATCACGACTTAAGTAGATGGCAAGAATATAAGAACGTATGAAAGTTGACAATACATTTCGTTTCTCTTCACCATGACTATGAAGAAGTAGGTATTAATCTCATCTCGTGTTGCTATAAGAAAAATGAGATATTTCGATGACTTTCTTCAAACAAAATTTCATTTCATTCAATGTGTTTTAAGATTTGGAGGCGAATCCATTTTGGTCAAAAGCTGGTTTAACGCAGAATAATTTTGTTCTTTCCTCTTCAGTTGTATTTTTTTCCACATTTTGTTCTGATCTTTGTTTCACAATACCCTGCAGCTATATGCAACCTAGCCTGCCATAGCTGTAAGTTGGGTTGCAGATAGTTAAGGGGTAAAACGTGAATTCATCCAATTTGGAACCTTTCTTGCTCTGAAAACTGTATTTCAAGAACTTACAATCATCTTAATTCCACATAAATTTACTCTGTGATCACTTTAATGTATTGATAAGTAGTCATTTATAACTTGTGTATACGGTTTACGCATCTTATCAAAGGGAAGCGTCATGTTTCTTAATGTTTACATATTCTAGTACTTGTACTTTCTTCAACTAAAGTTCCTCTCTTCTCAATGTTAGAAAAGAAAAGTGTCAAATTTCTATTACCGAATAATAATTTTAGTCACTTACACTGAACAATTTAGGAGTATAGAAATATGTTGAAACTCGGATGCTAAACCTGCAGTGAATAATACGAAGGAAGAAAGGAAAGAAAGAATAATAAAAATAGAAGACCTGAAAATAAAGTGTAAATACAAAGACCTGCAATAAAGTTTATTATATTACAATATAGTTCTTACATGTTCCATTTGTAAGGTTTATACAACGTGAATATAATTTACTGATTAAACAATTTCAATTCAATGGTAAGTATATTTTATACTCCTGAAATTCAACACAGGGGTAATAATAATTAATTTACAAGAACCAATGAATTAGTAGCATAAAAAGGAATATTTGTATTTGTGCTCCAACAGAAATAATGGTTTCAGAAATAATTGGCTATAGTGTAAGCTAAAGTTTATTTGGTATTTATTTGATATATTATCCATTAGTTACAGTCGCAGATTGCACATTGACACTGGGAAAAGACGAAAGTTTGGGCCAGCTGCCGGACATTCTAACTGAGGTTTTCCAGATTTTTCCTTAGATTTACTAGTAATGGGACCTAGATAAATACCCTCGATAGACTGCCAACCATCCGCATCGTTATAAGGACCAAGTGTTCATCAAGGGACGTCATACCTTAAAATCATGATATACTTCAACCACAGATGGCTATCCAGGTCATAGAAAATGTATTAAGTAATATTTACTGATAATATTGACTGTAAGTGAAGTATTATCTATTGAAGTATCTCCTTTTATAACAATTTAATATTTCCCTCTGTGGAATCGAAAAATTTAAGGATAAACTTGAGCCTTGATACGTCACTAAAGCACCATGATCGAAAATTTGTCAGGTCCTACTTGGAACAGTCCACCATTCTTAATAAAGTATATCATAAAATTTACCACCAAGGGAACAAAGTTTCGTCTCTTTGTTAAACCTATTTAAAATTCCAGGAAGTCGAATAAACTTAGTATTCCTTTTCTCAACAAGTCTAGCGGTTAGAGCATTGGACTCATGTTCGCGTGGTCCCTGGTTCAATTCCAGGATGGAGTCCCATTTTTCGGCGTCCACCCAGCGTCGTGAGGCAAAATGGAGAGTTACGTGAATAAAGATGTGACAGATAATCGGTCTAGAAAGCCCTTAATACGTCTGTTCGTGGCCAGGTGGTGCGCAGTACTAACCACACTGCCGTCACTGAGGTGGACGCGTTCCACCAACTGCGGACAGATGGCGTTGGGGCAGGTTCAGGATCTTTCGGTCTGTAACGCCCGTGGTTATTATTATTATATATTTCTCAAAAGATGTTAGAGTCCCAGTTATCTTCCAAGTTGGAGTAAAGTATAAAATTAGTTTGGATTAAGATGAAGAAAATATCTCAAATATTATAGATAAATAGAACAACACAATACAGATAACACCTAGTGTCAATCTCTTCAGATAATTCACTTCTTTATACTCACTTATTCATATGTTATTCCTCAATATCCTCTTCCTTCCTCTCCTTGTCCTTATTATTATTTTTACTTAATCTTACTGGACAGTTGAGATGCTGGACGGTGAAAATAAATTTTATTTATAGTGTTTGAAACGCGTCAAGAACCCATTTGCTGCCAATGTCCTATATATAGGACAGTGACAAAATACGTCAGTTTGCAACACTGATTAAACGACCAAAATCTGTTCGTGTCTATGCATGCTCAAACAGGCACATGATTTCTTCCAACGTGGTTTTGTGGGAGATTGATACAATTTGGAGGGAAATCTTGCATCTAGAAATAGCTGTGATTTTTGTTGTTGATGAACGCTTAGATTCTCATCGGAACAAAAAATGAAGAGGAAGAATAAATCTAAGGCTAGCATTTATTTTGTACTCTTCAAATATTATTATTTCTTATACATTAATTGTTTAAATCCAAAAAGTAAAATGTTTTGATATCAGAACCTTGTTTCTTTACTGTTTTATATATAGGAGATCAGACATTTGACCTACCTGTTTTAAGATATTTCAGTTTGAGACTAATTTTAGTAACAAGACTTCGTGTACACAGTAACTTTGAAACACACTGGTAACTTATTAACTACGGTAATGTGTATTGATAGTTATGACTTTGCTAAAAGGTGTCGCATTGCTCTATGTTCGCACTTTCGAATGTCATTTGCCCACTTCACCCCCAACGTCGGCCGATATAAAAATACATGCGTATTACTTCTCGTTCTTTTATCCACTGCAGGAGTTTCATGCACATCCGCAGTGTGAGTTGGTAGTTATGGCCTTGCTGAAAGGTGTCTCATAGCTTTAAGTTCGCACTTTAGGTGAGGGGGCGTTTTCCCCGTTCATCCCCATCCCCGTTGAAGGCGCCATCTCAACATTGGCTTGCTGTGACAGAAAATAGAAACATGGAAAACCCTCAATCAGGGTGACCAGGAGCTGGGTTTGATATCAAAACCTACTGAATACGAAGTTTACGCCCTACTAATTGGATTACGGGAGCATAAAAGTCTTTTGAAGAGTAGTTTCAGAAACAAATGTTGACCATATATTTAACATTTAATCTATTAATATGTTGGGACCAACTGTATTTGATTCAGAATCGTGAAGCTAGTCAATTACGACCACACGTGTGCAGCCATTTATCTGTGGCCCTCGTATAAATATACTTCACAATAATATACCCTCATCCTGGGCTTGTAAGGAAGGGTAAAATTTGCCACTTGAGGCCATTAAGGTGAGGATAAAATTCAACCTAAGAGTAAGGCTGAGTGAATATCATGGTGCACTTGGAACCTCAAGTTGATGGTAAGACTGTAGCAAGTGCGTGATGTTGGACGTGAGTGAGTGGAATATTGAAACGTAGTAAAGACAGTGAGGGTAGAGACAGAATAAAGACGTGAGGATGAGGGTAACATAAAATTGTGATGTTGAAGGTGTGTTAAAGTAAGGTTTAAGTAGTAACGTGAAATTGAAAGAGGTTAGACGAAATTGAACAACTATGATAAAAACGTGATCTGACTATTTGAAAAAAAAAAATGTTTTCATTGTACACCGAGAACCCAAATTAATGTTTGAATATTTTATTTAGCAAAGAAGTGCCAATACGACTTTTGCTGGATCTGAAGTCGTTCAAATTGCAGTATATGGCACTGTTTTGTATTTTAATAATGGTTTTTCAGCAAGAAAAGTTGTATTGAAAAAGATGGAAATCCTAGGTGGGACATACACTATCAAAATACTGAGGGATATGGATATGAAGCAAATATCAAAATCTGAGTGGGTGATCCAGAAGCTGATAAAAGTATCAAAGAAATAGAGATGCAAGAAGAAAGAAAAAGAAGCATGGAGAGTTGAAGCCTACGGATATTTTGCCTTTTGAGAGCGGGAATATGCTTTAAAGGAGATAGTTGATTGTAAATCTTTAAACTTAATTTTCTCAAAGCTACATTTTTCGAAATATATGTACCCTTTTCTCTAAGAGTATTAACACTAAACTAACGAAATTTTTGCAGATATATTCCATTGATGTCACTACACTTTCTGAATTAGGATTGTTGTGCTACTCTTTAATTTGTTTATATTATTAGGTCATCATGTATCAAAAAATAATATGTACAAAAATTGCTTGAATTCGATTTCAACACAATGACTCAAGAGGGTATAATATGTAGTATAAAGATCAACAACTAACTCCTAACTGTTTCAAGGAAAAGATACAAAAATTTACCTCATCCTTCGAAAAACGAAACCCTGTGGCAAGGGTGTACGAGAGGATGAACTCTAAAAAATACGTGTTGCATTTCAATGCAAACATCCTCACCAAAATTACCCCCTCCTTAAAGGAACATTTAATATTATAAGGTTTTTTTACAACCTATAATACATATTTTCTTGATCCGTTAGTTTTTCTCCCCTTGAAAAGTAGGCATTATAACGAAGCAGTAGATTCTGGTAAGTTACTAATAAAAGAAATAAATATATATTTAAGGCATTTAGGCGTCTACGGCCCAGGGCGGAATAGGATAGTTAATGAATGAAGGAAGGAATCGGTCAGGGCTTAAGTTAAAGGTGCTATCCCGATATTTTTCCGGTATGACTCAACCATGATATACGTCCGCTGGTATTGAACCAACACTAGACCTCCCAAAGGCTCCACAAACTAAGCTCCAATCGTTCGATGTGAAAACGTATAGATGTAAGTTTCTATGTCGAGAAGCTACCATATATTTGTTTAACTCTTTGAATTACGCACTGTGTTTCTTTCAAAATCTAAAATCTTGTACATTTTCCTCTTCATTAATCACAGAAGACTTTTTTTTATCGCTCTAGATTTTTCAATCTTTCTATGGTGGACACTCTTATTGTTTTCTTTTCTTCTGTCAACTTTCTCATATTCAGTAATTCATCATTCTCCCCACCCCAACGTATTCACCACCAGATATCAGCACTGTTCTCTTTCTCAAGGTTCTAGATATTATTATTGTGGTAGATCCTCTTTTCTCCTACTGCGAGTTGCGTGATGTTCCTTACCTCTTTCACCATTCACCGCCACCCTGAGTTATCCCAGAACCTTCAACAAGACGTAAAGCTTGCCAGACAAATAGACCTTTAACACGATCAGAAGCGTCCACCGCCTACATACAAGAACTAACACACACACACACACACATACACATAGAACGCACATTCTTTATTCCACCTGGCCACAAACAAAACAAGGTAACTATAAATTGAGACATTGCAGCAAGTCATCAGTACATATAGGGTTCACATGCAAAAGTATAGGGATGTTCAGTGCGCATATCTATGCACTTTCATGATAAAACAAGTATAATGTTCTGCAACGAGTTTGGTGAAAATTGCTGGCTGTTGTAAAATTTTTGTTCTGTTCTATTTACTTTATGTAAAAAATTTATTATAAAACATTTTAACAACAAATTCTAGATCAGAAATCTGTATATATACTTCTGCCTTGCAATGAAGTCACACAACTGTAAATCTAGTATTAATTTTGTATAAGATGTCGAA
Organism: Lepisma saccharinum; assembly: GCA_022664845.1. NCBI lineage: Eukaryota > Metazoa > Arthropoda > Insecta > Zygentoma > Lepismatidae > Lepisma > Lepisma saccharinum. Next base: position 20,842 of record JAGDQP010015159.1, on the reverse strand, counting down.
TTACCCGCATCCCGCTTTCATAAGGATCGGGAGTGTGAGGGGAGAAAACTTTTCCAGTCGAGACGGACCGTCACATAAAGAGAAAATTTTCTCCAATCGGGAAATTTCAGGACATGAAATTGTTTAAAATTTCTGATTCTCGAGACTTTCTGACCTCTTCAGAATCTACGAAAATCAATACCAAACCTTTGGAATGTCGAAACCAGAATGGGATTTGAAATCCCGAATCTCTTTTCGAAATTTCGATACCCACGTTTCCCTAGTTCCTACTTTCTAAAAAAAAATCGAACAAAAAAACCGTGTTCCGTTTAGGATATGATGGGACATACTAAAGTCCCTAAATTTCTTTCCTGTTACCTTTATTGATGTTATAAACAAGTGATAATTCTCAATTCTTTATGTTCCTCCACGATGGAAAGTAGCGAATGAGCAGGCTTGAAGTAGTTACAATTAGTTTCATTCGTTTGATAACCATGAGGAACGCACGAGTTGCGACACGCACTGGACGACTTCTTTGGTTGAAGTTCGACTGAGTTCTACCACCAAGGGGGGTCTTTCCAAGGTTGGAGACAGGTCATTGCTACTGATGGGAAGTATTTGTGATTTCCTAGGAACATTTACTTGATGTTATTGTGTTTCTCTTTGTAAGGTCAAATTCTGACTGAAGAAGTTTATTGGTTGATTTATAAATTTCGATTTTTGCAATGGGGCTACATGCTGCCTTTTTCAAGGTTACCGGTAATATTTCCTCTTTCAGTTTCTGTGAAATATTGATATTGGTAATGTCCGGCAAAATTGCAAGGTCGTTTGTCTTGAATATTAACATAATCTTTTGTTATAAATGAACATTGATTTAGATGTTCATATTCAAGTCGTATCCATTTTGATTTACAGAAAAGAATTATACAATGTCACTTGCATTTATCAAAAAGTTAAGTATTATAGTCACAGTTCTTTGGTGATTGGTTTACACGTACCAGTTCAAACTCAAAGGACAACAAGAATATATCAATGAAAGGAATTTTCACCAACTTAGTTCCACCTACTGAATGCCGGAATTTTATCTCAACTAAGGAGCTGCCGCTCCTTCCCTGTGGTATCCTTGTCAACGGTAGAGGTTTGCCGGGTAGCGTCGTTCCTCAGAACCAATGTTGTCGCTTAAGCTCATAAAATATTGTATTACGTACTGCAACTGGCAACCGTGTGAAACTTTAACGTTGAATGCCATTGGTAACTGAAATTGTTGACCTTAGTTTCAAATGATCCAATTTTTTACTAGGTAAGCCAAGTTTATTGTTTTTTTTTTAAATAATCTTTTGAATTGAAGTAATTAAACTGAATAATTGTATTTCAGGTTGGGCTTTCGGAGAGCACAAAGTATTGACATCGATTGAGATTAAAAAAAAATCATTTATGAGAACCACCCTTTTGTAGAAAGTAGACATTGATAGAAACAAGCAGGCAGATTGTCCAACATATTGCTGTCAAAGGATCCAAAATAATAAACCACTGCTGACACTATTCCATAAAATTTCAAATGTTGGGGTAATGGCAACAGTTACACTTTAAAGAGATTTGTTTGTTTAAAAAAAATGCTGATAATATTTTCAGCATTTTCAACGTTAGGAACGATGAAAGATCCTTTGAAGTTGAAGCACTAATCATGACGGTTTCCAATCTTCAGGTAAAGATGGTCAGGCATAACTCCGTGTTATTTTTGTAAATTCACTGAATAAAAAAAAAATGCATATTTAAGAAATATATTGACTTGAATAAGTGATATATGCATATTATATAATTATGAAGGTTAGGAGAAAGTTCAGTCTGAATGGAGCACAGTCGCGTAGCAGGATCGAGCTCCGCACAACTGATCTGAGGATTGACTTTACAGAGGATTGAACCTGCCTATCTTTTTTTTTTTTTTTTTTTTTAAGAAACAGAAACAAGAAATTCCAGAGGTAATGATCATACGAAATATTTTGATGCTAATCCAAATCAATGCTCAGAAATTGAAAGTAGCATTATGGTGAAACAAGACAAGGCTGGAAATTTGAGATAACATATTCGGATATAAGTGAGAACGTGGCGATGTAAATTAAGTTATTTGAACCAACTTGTAAATCTAGTTCGCACACACACCTTCGCTGTTTAACAGGAGAAGTTCCAGCAAAGAAAAAAATCCGATGCAAAGGTTAAAATGATATTGAAGATCCACAGCCTTATATATTCAGTGACCAAGCGAAAGGAGGAAAGAGAGAGAGAGAGAAAGTCTTGAGCACCAATACACTTTCATGTAGCGTTGGTAGGTAGGAAGCTGTTATCATACAGAGAACTCATGTGAGAGGGCCCAAAGAGAAATGAGGTTGGATCCTGGCAATAAGAAATGAGGTTGGGTTCTCGGTTTTGCTTTTGAGAAAATCATTAGCAGGGAGGCCAAGAAGGTATTTGAGATGTTATCTTCAGAACCTTCTCTCTCTCTCTCTCTCTCTCTCTCCCTCTCTCCCTGTAATATATATATGTATGTATGTGTGTGTGTGTGTATGTGTATGTGTCTCCCTCTCTCCCTATAATATATATATATATATATATATATATACTGCATGCAGCTTTGGAATCTGTAATGTTTTCTCCCACACACCCACTGACTCTCTCCTACGTACAGAGCAAGAGAGATCTACTTAAGGGAGTCAAAGGTTAAATGAAGGAAATGCGAGAGCATGGGAAGGACAAAAAGGCGATGCAAACAAGACTAAATAAAAAAGAGTGAGAAATAGATAGCATAAGAAGTTACAAGGGCAGAAGAGTAGGAGGGGGATTTTAATTCATTGCTGTGATCTCTTGCTCTAACACTGAAGTTCATTTTCAAAGGATATAGAAAACATTAACTAAAGTTTATCACATCATTGGTGTCCATGATCACATGAACATTAACTAAAAGTTTATGTTCGTGTGATCATTATACAGGTTGACCATCAAATGTTGGCATAATCAAACAGAATGATCATAAAGCGATGTACACCAATAAAACGGGTATCTTTATGTTGTCCTAACTGGAAGTAAATAAACACTTAAAAAGAATTTGAACATGTACAGAAATTTGAACATGAGAATTGCATCTGAAGAGCACAACGCAACTGAATACTTACATACACTGCATAGGTCTAATGTACTTGTTTCACTGAAAAAGACCAAGAATGATCACTTAACAATATTATCTTTCTCGAACCTATCATTTTAACCGAAGGTTTTCTTGATATCTTTTACTACATTCTCCTGCAATGGTCTCTCGAAAATAGGTCACACCATATTTCCTACAAGTAAAGTAAAGAGGTAAATATAACAAACTTGAGAGAATAGGAATACACTATTTCAACAATCCTTGCATGAGAAATAAATAACAACCTTGAAATATTCAGTCGGTTGTAAAGAACCAAGTTCATAATAATTATAATAATAATAATAAAACTCTAGGAAAGTTATTAACCTGTAGAGAAACACATATGGTCATTCCATGTCAGATCAATCAATAAAGTTAACCGGAAAAAATTACCTCACCATCTCAGATTTATATGAATTTTGGTCCTTGATTAGCAAAAATAACGTTACGTTCGATTTTTAAAAAAAAACTTTCGGGCTATAATGGTCTTTTATTCCTAAAGACATGTGTTTACATAATGGGACAGTTATGAGAAGATGAGTATTTTAAAAATAGTTTTTTACGGCTATTAAGCATTTTCCGGGATATAGTGTTTGTATTTGTGTTTGCACTCTGCAATATGAAGTAGATAAAAGCTCAGGATTTGCGGCAGTATATTCGAGGAGTACGAAAAGAACAGATATTTCAGACAGCAGAAATGAACATATGTACAATTCATAAGATACACAAGTTGAATTTGATAACTGCTCTCAAATTTTGGTTCAGATTATATTAATGTTTTATTTCCTATATAGTTTCATTCGAACTACCACTCTTGGTTATCTTGGAAATCTCTTTTTGAATCAGATACCGTTTATATGCTGATATTGTGTTTTGTTGACATTATGTACTATGTGATGTGATTTTAAATCAGATTTTACGCTACTAAGTATTTTATATATATATGTGCATTTCAAAGCATATGGAGGTACGGGATGATAAAATAAGAGAGAATACTTGTTTCTATACTTGTCTCAGTCGTACATTTACTTTTTAAAACTTTGATCGTCCTTCTATATCCCAAAACTAACCCTAATTCCCGAAATATCTTAATCAGTATTGGTTCCCATTTCGTGCGATTACGAAGAAATGCCATCGAAAAAAGAAAATCCTTGGTCCTAGTGTCTCATTGAGATGACAAATGAAGATAAACGGGTTTGTTTAGGGGATGAGAATGATGTTTCTGGGAACTCGGCTGTTACACCAGAGGTCTCTTGCATCTATTTCACCTCCTGCACTGTCTGTCGCTCACTCTCTAAAACTCATGAGAGTAGTTCTTCATCCCAAATGCCAACTTTCGTGAACGGGTATGTGTTCTATGTATATGTTTTCATATTTTATTAACATACGATTTTTTTGTCTATGTAAATGGATTTTTTAGCATTTTACAAAATTCGTATGAATTTTATGCTTTTATTACTGATTACGATCTTTTTTGCTTAAATTGTAATCATTAGTATTTATTTGATCATATGAATCTCTAGACAAAAGAATTATAGTTTTGTCATTGAGTTGTGTTTTGTTCCTTTTTCTGCTTACCTGTACACTATGCATACTATACTTCTATGTACTATATGTATACTACGCTTATATACCATGAATTCTTATTTCTTTGTTTCTGTAGTACATCTTACCGCAATAAGTGCAGCAATTTATTTCAGACGTCAGTTCTATTACAGTCGAAGTCAATGCAGTGATCTGATTTTTAACAAAATCAATTCAGAAATAATTACGCCATTTGTAGTGCACGTATTACGTGGAAGTGCAGGTCAGAACACATCAATACTAAAATAAAGTTTGCTGCGGACATCATATGATTAACCGCATGAACTCCATACTTTTTTCTCATCTTGTAATTTGATACTTCATATTAACACTGAGCATATTGATACCGTGCACTCAAATTCACGGACAAAGCCAATACAATGGATACATTATTTCAAAGTCAGCAAATTGCATAGTATGGCAACAGCGAACCAATAATGCAACATAATACTCTAATAATGAACAATAACTTTGCTGGGGGCAAACAAACACAGTTCTTATTGAAGTATTGTTTAATCATTCCTGAACAATAAATATAAAGTATTTGTATTGGGCAATCTAAGAAATTTAAATAAGCCACTCATTAGGTAAAACCTTGAAATTATATGGTAAAAATTAACGGCATATAACTGATAATACACAGAAAAAGATATCAATAAAATTGACAAATTACTCCTTTCAATATCTTAAAGATAAGAACGGATTTATCACTGTCTACTAAATACACAAGAGACTCGTTTAACCAAATCGCAATTTAACCGAATTTCTGGATTAACCAAATCTCGACGCAGTAAAAAATAAAATGTTGAATTTAGCCTTTTTGCACATGCTGACTTTGATTTATATTCTTAATGAAGAAATCTTAAAAATTATTGCACTGTTCAGTAAAATACAGTACAGTAATTATAAACATATACTACATTATTACATTATAGTAATAGGCTTATGTTTTTAAAAAATGTTTAGTTTACTTTAAAATATGGGTGTTATTATAACGTGTAGTACAGTACTAAACAACAGTATGTAAATCACTATGTTTCCGGTTTGACCGAAATTTTGTTTAATCTAGTCCCATTAAATTCGGTTAATCGAGACTCTAGTGTAATTAAATGATACGTAGCTTGTTTGTTGACTTTATATAAAATACAAGTTTCGCTAAATTTCTAATCGTATTACATGTATAAAATGTAAATTCATAAGATGCGCCTTAAACCGTTTACATTAAACAGCATATTTTCTAGTTAAATTGTTACACATAAAATGTTTTATAGTGTTTACATCATCAAGCTGTAAATAACTTAAAAATATGTAGATGAGGAGATACCAAGAGTCATAAGTTTTAATTTGAACGAACCAAAGAGAGGAACGATTTTCTTTTATAACACATTTCATGTCACTGTTTGTGTTTCAAACACCACACAATTATTGTCTTACGCAGAGATACAGCGCTGCGGCGAAATTACCCAAACATCATTTTACAAAATAACAAGAGGTAGGTTACATTTTAACTGTTAGCTTTTGATTACTAAATGAATTCACGTTTCAATTGGAAAACGTGTCATAAAATCTACTTTTGTGGGTGCTTCTACAGCACTTACCAAAGAAGAGAGAAAGCCGAGGATAATGAGAGAACTGGTACTTCCGGGAAAGACAGAGAAAGATGAACAGAGCCTAGTACTGCCATCTATGAGTGTTACTGGTTTAATAATCGAGAAGGGTGGAAGAACATAAAAGATTTAGGACAGGAGGGTGAGCAGACCTCGTATATATGTGGATCGAAATTTCTAACTTATTATTAACTATGTTGGCTGGAATGATCAAGATCTTCCGGTGCTCGTTGTTTCAGCGACCCCTCTCATTGGAAAGGTAGAACACGAGGATGCGGGAAATGTATGCTCGGAAGTTAGAGAATAGCTTAAACACTTTTCACGCAAAAGTCTTGGTACTGCGCTGGTACGAAAGCTGTAACATTTCTCCCTTCATGAAATAAACGCCAGAGGACAGACAGAGCAGTAAATGCAAGAGTGTTATTGTTTCATTACCATGGTGTCGAAGTCTGGAATTGTGTCTGAAAAGGGGTCGAGGATGGGGTATTAGGATGGACTATGTTGGGGGGAAGAAGAATCAAAACAGAGTAGGATGGACCTTAAATAATTCAAGGAAGTTACTTTGACCAGATTCTGGGATAAAAGATTTATATTGAAGCTAATTGAAAATCATGGAACTGAGATAGTTGCCGTTGCTATGCAAAAGACAGAGTGTACTTTTGTGCGTCATGCCAATTTTTTTAAAAATATTAATAGCTTTTAGGCATCTATATGTCAGGAGAGATAGGGTAAGGAAATGATAAAGGAAAGAATCATCCAATACCTAATTTGAAGGTATCATACCGGAATTCGTCTGGTGTGACTGAGGAAAAAACATGAAAACCTGTCAAGATGGTCACCCACTGGTGTCGAACTCAGAATATCTCGAATGCGAAACGAACGCTATGTATACATGTGTGTGTAATAGAGAGAGAAAGAGAGAGAGAGAGAGAGAGAGAGAAGCAAATAACTAACTAACTAAATAAAGAAATAAACCAAGCTACATTTAGTTGGTTTTCGACTATGCTACAGTACTCTACATTTATTTTTATAAATTCAATTTAATTTTATGCACTCTTTATTCTTGTGCAGTCTCTTTGTTTAAAATATTGTGTGTGTGTGTGTGTGTATCAGTGCAAAAGGTTGTTCTTTTGATTTATCAAATTCATTATCAAGGTCAAAATATTGCGCGGAGATACAAACTCAATCCAAATATCAACATCAAGCGCTTCGACGAGGCATAAAAACAGAAATATCTGACTTAGTTTCCATATTATTCTAAATAACAAGATAAAATGGATCTCCTGATATTATTTATCTGAAAATCAGATAACTGAAGTAATATTACTTTAAGATATTTTCCTTATATAATAATAATAATAATAATAATAATAAAATATATATAAAGCTGTGATTTTTCTTTATTCAAGATGCATACAAGGTCTTACTGTCCCAATAAATATCTTGTATATGGAAAATTTTGATAAATATTCATAATTTAGTACAAACAATTGCAACGTTTATTTTTTGTTGTCATGGTTGTTTTAACTTATGCTATAGCTGGAACAAAATGTGATTTACATAAATCTGAAGCAGAATTTAATAGCTAAGGATTTCTGGAATAATGTGGTTGCGGAAGTTGAAACTTTGCTTTGTAAAATGAGGTCGATGGAAAGTCAAATCACGAAAAAAAAAATTAAAAAATCTGAATTAGATACGCTCAAGATGCCTTACTGGCAATAAATTCTTATGAACCAATGAAATCACGTTTTGTCTGGAAATTATCTGAATAAAGTTAACAATAAAAAATTAACAAAAACTGGCCCAGCTTGGATATTTTTTTTCCTTTACTAATTCCATTGATAATCCACCTTTTTCAATATAGATATTCCGGCTAGTGACAATACAATCACTTAAAATAATCACGTAATTTTTAAAGTAAATTTTCGTAATCTTTAATTAAATTTTCGTAAACATAATCATCTCGCCATTACTCATTTACAAAGTTTCCGTTTTGAATTCAATGAGAAAAAATCACCAACATAACAGTAATATTTAAATACAACAATAATTCACACTTAATTACTAAGTTTCGGTTTTACAATTATTTCTATAAAAAAGGACTTCAAAGGGGAAAAAAAATAATGAGCACAGAATCCAGATCTCAAAAGCTGATGAAAACTTTAGTTGTGACCAATACAATCTAAATATTTTATAAATACAGCTTCAACATGACAAGATTAATTTTTAAGGTTGGGGAGGAGGACCAAAAATCCAGAGAAAAAAATTTACTCAAACTACAATCTTTTTTTTTTTTTTTTTCATTATGCCATTTACATACGTCTCTAATTAGTGTATATTCTTTCTCAATTGCATTCTCTGTTGAATCCTCGTATGTATGTAGTAGACAAGTAGAAAAATCCGTCTGTTAGCAATAGAGTACTTCATTTTACAATTAGCTTGGTAATCCAGAAAATCTCGTAGTATTTACACTTAGCTTTTTTTTCAACGAGCCTGGGTCGTTTTGGTATTTTAGTGAAGTAAATTCTTTTCACCTAATAATTCAGATTCAGTTTCGGTTTTATTGTGAAAGGTGGAAGAAGTTTCAGGCCCAGTTGAATCGTAACGACTCCCCAAGTTTCAATATTTACCAAAAATTCAGGTAAAATGTATGAATTTTACTACGTTCTCTCTGACCCAAACGCAGACATTTAAAATATCTGTACTTTTTACATTGATCAGTTTTGTGTACTTAAATTTATTGTTTTGTTAGGTTCTTGTTCACAGTAATACAATTTCAAATTTTGTAATAAACCAAGTCAAAAACATAAAATACAAAGAATACTTTCATACATTTAGGTAGAACAGAGTTTCTCAACGTCAAATTATCAAAAAACTGTCATGTTTTCAAAAAAAAAAAAAAAAAAGCAAATGTTACACAACAATAACTAAAATATTACGAAAGATTGCACAAGTTTACTAGGTTAGCTCGAAATCTGAGCCTCTTTTGATTTAAACAGTTTCAAAATGTTCGGTTCAAGTTTCACCATACACATTATCAAGTCATCTTCAGTTCTACGTTAAAAGTTATGTGCCCATCCTTGTGATACATACCATGTTTTACTCTTCAGTAATTTTTGTAACTGAGAAACAGATCTGTGAAAACCAAGGTTTACAAGATATTTCCATGAAATTTTCTACAGTTGCACAGAAAACCCTGACGTTTAACACCATGAAAATAATTTTCCAAAACTAAATTTTGAAGGCATTGTATAAAGGGAACCAAGAAAGTTTTGTCGCTTTTTGTGGAGGTCTGTGTTCAATTGGTCCTCACACCGTGAGTTGAATGCAAATGGAGATGAGGCGAAGGTCAGTTGTTGGTGTGGGTATATCCAACATACTACCTGGTTGTGGAAGTTCAGTTACACCGTGAACGTGCGGAGGGTCAGAGTGAACATCGGACCTTGACAGAGCGTCATAAGGGAGTGTATGCTGTACGAGTACAAACTGGGGTCAAACGCAGCTGCAGCGGGGAGGAAGATATGTCAGGCCTTTGATGAGGGTGTCGTGACTACGCGGAGAGTGCAGCGGTGGTTTACCAAGTTTAAGGACGGTGAAGAAACACTCGAAAACGCTCCACGTGCAGGAAGACCAACACAGGTACCAAATGAATCTTCAGGCAGCAATTGAGGCGAACAGTGGCCAGACATATGAGGAACTGGGACTACAATTCAGTGTGAGTGGAGAAACAATTCGGCAGCACCTCAATCAACTTGGGAAGCACTACAGGTTTGGTCGATGGGTCCCACATGATTTGACTCCGGGCTAGAAGGCAACGTGAGCAGACACGTTCCTTTGCTGTCTCGTCTGAGGAAGGAGCCATTTCTGGACAGGGTGTTGACATGTGATGAGAAGTGGGTCCTGTACGAAGCTCCACCGCGCCGTCATCATTGGTTAGCATCCCATGAACCGGTTCCAAAACAACCGAAACCAGCACTGCAAAAGAAGAAGGTCCTCCTGTGTGTTTGGTGGACTGCTCGCAGCATCGTGCATCGGGAACTGCTACCAGCTTGTCAGAGCATCAGCGCAACTGTGTAATGTCAGCAGTTGAGCCGTGTTCAAGAAAAACTCAAAACTCTGGAGCCAGCACTTCTGAATCACAAAGGGGTCCTCCTGTTACAGGACAACGCTAAGCCTCACGTGGCTAGAATGACCCGGGACACCATTCTACGCCTTGGATGGGAAACACTATTGCAACCGCCATACTCCCCGGACATTGCACCGTGAGATTTTCACCTGTTCCATTACTTATACAATCACCTTAGAGGACCCCAGTTCAAATCCCTAGTAGAGGTGTAAAATGCACTTGATACCTTCTTCGCTTCACGGCCCACCAAGTTCTACCGGGATGGAACCCATGGCCGTCCAGAACGTTGGCAGAAGGTCGTAGATGCTGATGGGGACTATTTTTGATCTTCCAGGTACGTCTTAGGTGATATATCGATGTTCGAAGGCGGTGGGTGAAAAAGCGCAGAACTTTCTTGCTTACCTTATAAATTTTAACTCCTCTGAATTAACATTATTATTTTCCCATAAGCGAGGTTCACTTTTTAAATCCCAAAACGGGGATTTTGTAAAGAACTAGAAAATTTCATGAAAATATCCTAAAGACTTTCGTTTGTAGAGGTCTGTTTCTCAGTTACAAGAATGTGCGTGAGTTTTCCCGGGGTTCTCCTAATTCATCCCTTCCTTGTTTATTTTAATTTTGGCCTCCACATCAATTTGAATAGATTTTTAATTGCAAATATTCGACTAATTTGGATGGGCGTACTGTTTTTCAGTGAACTCAATGCTTTGCTTCGGATAAGTTTCATAGACACCATGGCCTACACAAAACAGAATACTGAAAAGGAAAAAGAATAGTAACTAATGAAAATTAAAAATAAAATAAAGTTGAAATGTATTTTCCGTAAGTTCGTGAAAAGAAAGCTATAACGTGTTAGAGGGGCACAATGTAATTACAAATCGAGAAGCCCTATTTATATACATAAGAATCCAATGATAGAATTTCTATGACGTCATTCCCCTCAATGGGGTTAGGCCTCTTCCTCTCTCTTTGCGGGCTTTCTCAAGCATAAATTAATTACATCTAAATTATGTTTTCGGTAGTGAGTAAAAGTTGGTCGAAATGACCCCCACATCTTCCTTCCGTAAATTGATTGGACGAAAATGATGGAGTTTTGCTGCATTTTTTATACAAATCAGATAAAGAGAGTCGAAAACTTCAGATTTAGTAGCATTTATTTAATAATAAAAATCTATAAAAATGACTACAATTTTCTTTATGTTTGCAAGAAAGATAAAGCTCTTTCAACAATGAACAAGAAAGAATTAAATTTCTTCTATATTTGTTACATTTTAAATTTATTTTTCTTTATTCATTTTCAATGTTTCTCTTGAACATAAATATCATCGTAAAAAAGAAATAAACGTTTTTATAAAACCAAGGAAATACGCTTGGTTCCTACTTTCGCATTGAAGCCTTCAAAAGTTATGGGTACCTTCCCGGCATTTGAGTACTACCCTTGTTTTTCCTTGCAGTAAATTAAAAAATATCGTATTGGAGAGCTTTCTACTTTCTTCTTTTCCATTTGTCCCCCAAAACTTATTTTCTTCGCAGGACGAATTTTTGCGTTTTCTCGGGGTTCTTCAGTTTTCTCCCTTTCTCTTCATTCCACCAACTAATTAGCATCCCTACTCCATTCCATGTTTCGTCTAAGAGTTGTTCTAAATTTAGCCTGATACGATTTGAAATTCCGAAAAACTACTAATTCAATGTTTGTAATTTGATAGAAGTCACGTGATCAGCAAACAGATTCAAGTGGAAATTTGTCATCTAACCTCCTTCTGGCCCCCTGTTAGGGCCGTACAATTCTCTGGAGGTAGGAAATTTACATTGCGAATCTATTTACCTTAGTTGTCTTATATCATTTCAAAAATACATTCCAGAATAATTTACAATGCTGTGGCAGTTTGTTGTTTTCCCTCTATTTATAATGACTTACGCCCTTCCCGAAATATTTTTTTCACGAGAGATCCATCGTGAAATCAATAATGTCCTTGGTCTCTTTTCATAAATCTTCTTTCCTTTTTCAAATTATTTATTTTTCAGCTTTGTTTACCTTTTTAATTTCCAGTAGGATATGAAAACGTTTTTTTCTAAAGGCTATGAACTTTTTTTTTTTGCAAGTAGCCTCCCTATCTCGAAAACGGCAATTTCGTGTTATAATCAAAATACGTAAATTAATAATTTACCAATATAATAAGAAAGAGAATTAGAAAGGAACCTATCTAATTTATTAGTTAGGTAATATTAATTTAAAAAAAACCGTTGTAATTGTAATTTTATTGGACAGGGCAGGGCAGGAGAAAGGATTCGGTAAAAGAAATGTATTGCAAATCACCCGATCGAATGCCGTTGCGAAATATTTCTCCTTCTTCGTTCCTACTTAATCTAGATTATTGTTAGAAACCAAATTGAAAGGCCTAGTTTACAAAATTTTGATTTGGGGTAGATTTAGAAAACATTTCTGACGAATCGAAATATGAAATTGTTTGGATCTGATGCACTCTAAAAATTTAGATCTTTTCCAATTATATTCTGGTTATATCATGTCTCCGGTCCACTTATGAACTCTGTATCACTTAACAAAATGCTTTCTTCCATATTTGACGGTAGTTCCTACCACTTTAGCTTGTGTTCGTTTCTAACATTGATACACTTCTTGCCTTTCTTCTGTGAATTACTTTGTTGTTTTGCAAGTATTACAAACAAAACGTTTAATACATTCTGCTGCTGATGTAGCAAGACGCTGGCAACATTGCCCATAATTAACGCACTATTTTATACAAAACTAGAAACAACTATGTTTGAATACACAGAAAAGAGGAGTTTAATCCTATATATTCTAGCCTTTCTCCCTATGAATTGCATCTGTGCTTTCATATAACGCCATTCCAACTGCTACAGCACTCTTGGTTTTCAAATTCCAAAATATACATAATTGGGGGTTAGGGGCGGGGCGTTATCCTGGTCATTTATAATCATTTATTGATGAAAAGTGAAAATCTTTAAATTTGTTAGTCACTCAATAATGCACAGCTGACGATTTTTTCTTTTCTAGATCCATTGAATTTAAGTTATTTCGAGTAGTTACTCCTAACTTTGTTCTAATTTATGGATTCGTAATTACAATATCTTTCTGGCAGTGTATCATATAATTTTCTGATCAGATAATACTCTCATATTGGCAATGTTTTCCAGAATCTGTCATTCTCACTGGCAGTGCTAATATTTAGTATTGACACCTGGCTTACAACTTTTAGGCTTACATCATTTCCTACATAAATTTACAGTTGAACACCTGATTGCAAAACACCCGAAATCCAATTTTTTCGTATTTTCGCTTTTTCTGTTCGTCGGCATCTATGTTCCAAGGGCTATCCACTTGCGTAATATTACACCCTAACTCCAACTAAAACCATTTTTCTAACAAAATAATTTCGGCTGAATGGAATAACATCCCAAGTCTTTGGACTGGTTTTTGTTTCTCCTCAAAAAACAACCTCTTTTGCAATTCAGATCTTCAATTCAGAAAGAATCAAATGTCTATATAAGATCTCATCCGGGGATTGCGCGGAGTGATGTTGGAAGTAGTACCAGTAGCTACCAATAAAAAAGTTACAACACATTAGTGAATAACTTTTACACTAATTAAAGAAAGTTTTTTTTTTCTCGGAAGAGGAACTAAATCTCGAACTATCAGGAGAAATGTTTTACCGAATAGAGAAAGTAATTTCTGCAGACAGTACAAAGGGAGACAAAATGCAACTGACTGAGTTTCTCAACCTGCTCTCTCTCTGAACGCCACAGTAACCTACAAGGTGACAGTATTGAAATGTGCTACAACAACGGGTCTTGTTAGCAAGCAACAACTTCAATGCACTTGTAAATTCGCTATTATTTAATAAATACAAAGTATCATTGACAGTTTAGAATAATTACAAAATTAAATGGACTAATTGGACGAAAAACTTCAATTTTATAATGAGCCCACACTGTAAAATGTGGAAACACTAAATGAATAAAAGTTACTCCACTTTGTGGAGAAATAAAAGTAAAGAATTAGCGTTTTGTTGTATTTACTCTTAAATGTGGATATAGTGTAAGCCCTTTAGTGGAAAGATTGCTTACCTTAACTCCATTTTAAAGTTTAACATTTTCTTTGTAATAGTTTATAGTTAACTGAAAATTGGTTGAAACTGACCAAAGTGTTTTGTCGGTGAACGTTAAACATATTTAACGCTTAAAATTCTGCTATTTTCTGATCGAAGTGGCAATTTTAAAGTTATGTACTTTTATGAATGAAGTTTAAACTTTGGTTGGATATTCTATAATCCAATAACAGGAGTAACGTCACTTGCT
>JAGDQP010015158.1:29998-42221 GCA_022664845.1 Lepisma saccharinum | reverse complement strand
TATCAATATTTGTTTCGCGACACGATGAAGTCCAGTTGATGTATGCAGTTGTAACTGCATCCTCTGTCGCACTGATTTCCTCGTTGTATCAATATAATTTTATTATTAATTTTATTTAAGGCCTTTAGGCAACCTTGGCTATTGGAAGTTAATGACGGGGGAAAGGATGGAATGAAGAAAGTAGAAGGAAACGGCAGAACCCCGAGAAAATCTAAAACTCAAATGGCACAAGTCGCCGACTCCACACCCTAGAAGTGAGCGCTCTACCGCTGAACCACCGTGGCTACACGAGTGTTTACCATTAGTAGTCAGTGAAACTCTTTTAAAAAGAGAAAATATATTCTTTTATTTATTAGTAAAACTTACGGAGTTATGAAGGAAAATATGTTTTTATATGTTTATATAGTCACCACTTCGTATCGTAAATTTTATTTATGGCCTGCCACTTCGTATCTAAGCACAAACTGAAACGAGTTTTTGTTTTGTTTAAGTTAGAGTCTCTTTATGTGTGTTAATTTTTCTCGTGATAACAGGATAATGTGCAGTATCCCAAATCAGCTGTCGACTTAGTGGAGTGTGTGAGAGTCATGCAGCGCAGCTGTGTGCAAACCTTTGTACTGGGAGGGTCCTTGTTTGTGTTACATGAAAAGCCCAAGGCAGACAATGGACTTACAAGCTACACATTACCTAAATTTAATTTGGTCTTTCAAGTCTGCATGCGGATATGTGATAATAGTAAATTTATTATTGACGCCAATGTATATTTTAACCTTTAATGATTTATTTCCTTTCAGCCAACTAGAGGGATCGTTAATTGAAATATAATGAACTCGGAGTGGCCGAGAGGTTAGAACTCGTCCTTTCTGTGCCTCTGATCACGGGCTCAATCCCCGCCGAGGTCTATTGAACGGAGTGGTTCGGAACACACTAAACCAAAAACTGCGGGTGTCGTGCTTACAAACTCACCATCTCGTTTAGGACGTTAATAACAAATCACTCACTTCGGAAATATTTGTACATCTTTGTGACACAAGCAAAATGTTAAACTTTATAGAGAAAACGTTGTAAAGTTGAAACATTTCTTTGGGAACTTTTATTCGGTATATAAAGGGTCATATAAAAAGTCTCCGCGGTTTTTTTGGTACATTTTTGAACAAAAAATGTCTTTATTGAAAATCAATTTTAATCAAGTACATATTGACCATTATTATCTATGACCTTTTGCCATTTTTCGGGTAGCTTCGTAATTCCATCGGTGTAGAACTTCTTTGGTTTTTCGTCGAAAAACTTGGCCAAGTGATTTTCAACGGCGCTTCGGTCGGCCAATTTTTTACCATCAAGAGAGTTTTGCAGAGACCGAAACAAATGGTAGTCAGACGGTGCAAGGTCCGGGCTATACGGTGGATGCATCAAAACTTCCCAACCAAGTTCCGTCAATTTGTTCCGAGTCATCAAAGATGTGTGTGGCCGCGCATTGTCATGATAGAACACAACTCCCTTTCTGTTGGTCAATTCTGGTCGCTTTTTTTGGATTGCTTCGTTCAGACGGTCGAGTTGTGCACAGTACGTCCATTATGAGCTGCTGCAACCAGACGAAATCTCTATCCAAATATTCATATTCCAGTCATTGAAATGTATGTAATTTACTGCAGTTTGTTATGCGACCACGCTATAAAAGTTCTTTCCACAACGGAAATCTTTTTGAGATATCGACTTGCCGTAAATGAAATATTGTTACTTGATGAAAAGTAGTCACGCTGATTTTCAACCACATTTACTTTAGAGAATTTCTAGTCTAACTAGAGAACTTCGTGTCTAACGCTCTACCTCTTGCTCCATCAGAGCTACTTGAACGAATATTTACAGTAATGTTTCTACTACTTTCTGTATGTCAGATTTCGCTCATTAATTACAATTTTCTCCTTTCTTACTGGACGGCAGGTTCTAGAAAATATATAGTAGGGTTTTTGTTAAATGCCATACTTTATCGATATGCAAAGTTTGGTTACGATCTGAAGTTTTGTAATCTGGATGTTTGAGTGTGAGTATCCCAAGAACATTTTGCAGAGAGTAATCTTGTTGAGAATTAGCCAAGGAATAACATGATATTCTCGGTGGGCGCGAATTTCCACTCAACGTGTATTGAGATTGAGGGTATGGATATTTCTGAGATAATTTCACAAAGTTCAATAGAAGTCCAATTTTCTTAAATTTAATGTTTTACAGGTAAGGGGAAAACACAAGGAACGTCACAAAAATGCTTTTCCGAGAAAAACCTGTTTTGAAGTTGAAAACCTCGTACTCACAATGGTTCGCCAATCCTCTTGCCACCTTTCCATCCACAGTTCTACGTTTCAGCATGAAAGGTATATTAAGTTCAATAGTTGGACTTTTCACCAACATAAAAAGCATAGAACCCGAACGAGCCCGAAAATAGATATTCCTTATTTTCTTCCCTTACTCTTCATTTGTATTTTTTGAATGAAATTCAGTTTCACATTGAGGGAAAAAGTCGTCCAAAATTCAATACCAGGAAAACTAAAAGGGACGTATGGTAAAATAGTATCAAATTTTCCTTGAAGTTAAGATCTCTATACTCTGAAACGTTATGAATACGATTATAAATTCTAAAACATTTTACATATGAAATATAAGATTATGGCTTGCATTCTGAAATCCAGATAGCTGCAGCAACAAAACGCCTATTTTGTGTGGAATTTTCTTATTTCATTTTTTCATATGGCGCTGAACTCGATTCAGGAATAGAAAAAAAGAGTTGATTTTAAAATCTAGATTAGTGCCATACTGAATGCCAAGACGGTGGCAGCCCTAAACGTATCTATTTAATAAAAATATTCACAGTCATTACCGACTACGATTAAATCACGTTTGCTAGGCGTTGATAAATTTCTGAAGTTCAGATTGATTGAATACAAGTTATTGAAAACGCAAAAGTAGCCTTATTATCTGAACTTCATTGTATCCTCCTACTCTTGATTTATTCCTAAGTTCTAAAAACCCATATTTTACTCCCATGCATTAGTCACCAGCAAAACTCTACAATGTTGTCGAAATCTTTCGTTTAAAATTAGATCACGAATCTGAAATACTTACTGAAGAAATGTTGAACGTCGTGAAAGTGAATATTTAAATTTCTTACCAAAAGAAAAACTATACATTGAAGTGCCAAATGAATTGATACGTCCACCCAGTGAGTTTACCTTGATGGTTGTGCGGTTCGCCTCGGCATGGATTTTGTCAGGTGTTCAAAAGAGCTACTGAAGTGATGTTAGCTATGTCTACTGAATGGCAAGTAACAAAGAGCTTTGGTTGGAGACTAGTGAATCCTAAGCACGAATATATTAGACTTCACATATTCTCAGAGAAGTGCTAATGGATTAAATTTAGTCAGTTTACAAGTGTTCTTAAATTAATTATAATTACACTTTCGTGTTTCCATCTGCAACCAAAATTTTCTGTTTTTGTGGAACATGCAGAAAAATACATTTTTGGTGATTGCAGGAATTTTCCTTTATTTCTCGCAGTAACCTATATGATCATTTTTTTAATTCCCCTACCAATCATCTTATTAGGTTAGTGTTGCAATCATATTTGTAATTAGTCTAATTACATTTAAAACAATAGCAACTCAAATTAGTGCTCACTATTTTGACATTTTCAAAAGTTACTTGATATATCCCGTAATGTTTAAGATAAATGTCAGTATTTGCAGTTATCGGCAGACAATCGTTGAGAAACGCTGGGTAGTTTCATTTACCTTACTGGAAGGTTTCAGTTTTCACTTTTGCCGTGATTTGCGCACACGCGCAGAAATGTAAAATGCCTTTCTTATCCTAACAACAAATCTAATGTTGGTCAAGTATTTGCTGCCGCCATATTGATCGCTTACATCACAGAAATATAATAACCTTCTAATGTTTTACAGTTAATTTTTCCTTCATTTCTATTCCTATTTTACTACGACGCATGAAGTACTCATTCTGATTTTAAAAAATCGTAAAAAAGGCTCTTCCACTTCAGCCACCCAGAATCATGATAACGAAAACATTTGCTCACGTGGAATATAGGAATTACACTAGTTATATCTGTAACGTAAACATACTTATCCTTACGTAAAATATAGTTTATTTCTAAATTGAACTTTTTGCATTCTGCCAACTGGAAATTGTCAGAAGTTTGGGGAATTAACTCCTTATAAGAACTATAGCTTACTTTTTAATTTCTTATTCTATATCACTATCTGTGAAAACTCAGGAATATTAAAATAATAATAATAATAATAATAATAATAATAATAATAATAATAGAATAACCTAGAAACCTGTAGTCATTTTACAATGTTACCTTCCGTAAACTAAAACAGGGCTGGACAATGATATTATGAATAAGATGTAAGTAACATTTATACATATAACGTTCTCATACGTATTTGGAATTCGAAGTGTAATGTGCATGTCTAATTTCAAATATGGGTTGATTTTGCATATTAGAAGTGTAACTGCTTTCGAACACATGCATTCATAGGACCTGTTGCTAAACCTTACAGAATACCTAGGTACAGTTTTGAGCACATATTTACTGTTTTCAAATTTAATACACAACACTTACAATTTTCTGAGTTTCTACTCGTAATGTGAAAAAGAGAGAATACAAAAAAGAAAAAAGATATTCGCAAACTATAAAAACCAATTACGCCGTTTTATATTAGAAAATCTAAAAAAAAAGGTATTTTAGAGATGGGTAGAGATTCGAACTGAAGACTCTTCATACCACAAATCCAAAGCCGAACCACTACGACACGAGATCGTTATGATATAACATCTTGATAAGCATTCATTGATTCACCGTTGATTGACAGTCTTCACTTCGAAAGTTAAAAAATATTTTGTCTTTTTTCGCTCCATTTCGGGGAATATAATAGTTTCTGTCACATGATTATACATTATGACTGTAACCTATGTTCAGTTTCGGGTAGTACTAAAGATATGGACTGTTTCGGCGAACGAAAACAAGTTCCCTTCTTTTCCTCTAAATTTCCCTGCGAATTTCCCTAGCTGCCAAATTTCCGACTCTTTGATTTAGATTTTTTCGACATTTTCTCAATATTTAATTTTTTCTTTCTAGTTTCGTTATTTATTAATGTTTCTGTAACAAAATTTCAGGAAATATTCGTTTTTACCTACTTTACAAGTACAATAATCAAGTGAACGCCAGAATTCAAGGAGAAAAATATGATTTGTCAAAAACTGTCAAATACGGACATGCGAAAAAAATGTTGAGCATGAGTGTACATAATCTGAAATAGTGAAAATACAAAAAGCAGAACTGTTTCTATCAGTGTAGAGAGAAAACACAATTTAACAACTCTGGGAAGAAGAAATACAAAGCAACAAAATCTCTGGTAACAATTCACTACAGCTCTTGTAAAAGTGTAGACCATATCTCGGGGAAGCGTAAAAAATGTTCATCCATGATGATTCCATCTCTTTCTAAATAGATTTTTTTTTTAAAGAGTGCAAAGAAAAATATCCCAGAAACGGAAACAGTAAATCACTCTCCATTCCAACGGAACCTCTCTCCGTAATTTATGTCTTCCAGGCTACACAGGCCAACGACAATACCTTCAGTTTTTCCCTCATTAAGACATGAAATGAAAGGACATTACGTCTGCAATATCGTGTCTTGTCTAACAATTCTTTCAAAGAGTAAACTGAAGTAGGCCTATTATTATTTACATTGAATCAAAATTTTCAATTATGTCATTTACACATCTATGGCTCAGGTCGGAATAGGGTACGGGTACGGATGCAGGAAGAAGTCGACCAGGGTCTAATTTGAAAGTACCATCCCGTCATTTATCTGGTGTGGCTGAGGAAAACTCTAGAATAACCTTAGTCAGGATAGTCAATGACTGGTACCAAATTCAGAACCTCCTGAATGCGAAGCCAAGGCTTTACCAACTGAGCTACTCGAGTTCGGTTTATTATTTACATGTAAGTATGACGTCCCTCGGTGATCATTCTTTGAGAAGTAGGTATGTGGAAGATTACAGCAAGTGCTTTAGTCTAGGTACTATTTCGACATGTGTACAGTAAATCTTACTCATTACGATCATCAATTCGACTTAAACCTATGAGGCTTCCCAGTACCGAACCGAAGTCTAGTCCCTGTGGTGTATTGTTTCGGTTACGGACTTCGGATGTACGCAGATTCAAATTCTGCTGTCGGCTGTACTGAAGTTTATCATTATTTCACCAGGCGAATGCCGCTATGGTACCTAGGTAAAGATCCTGGTTCTCGGAAGAGTGTACACCGACAGGACCCATCCTTCAGACCTGTCACAGGCTTAGCCGATACATAGCTCTCTCATAATGAACTTTCTGCCTTTCATTATCTTGTTAGAACAGCCACAACATATTTAAAGAGAAAATATAGCAAAGATTTACTGCATGTCAAAATTCTGTTCAAAGTGCCATGAACAACTTCAGTCGTTTCTCCAGAATAGCACAACAAATTCAGTTTAAATACAACAGACTGTTCCTACTCTTCTTCTTTTAGTAGGATGTATATATCTCATGAGGACATCTATAACGTATCCAAAGAGGGAAGTGTTGCAACGACGTTCTCGGTATGTTAATTTGTATGCAAACAACAATGACGTCACCCCTTGCTCTATTAGATGCACAAAAGATCAAATTTCGTGGGAACAATCTTTGCAACTAACAATCTCAGTTCCTCTAATATGATTAGTGTAAAGATCATATGCAAAATTCAACGAATTGTTATTTTTTCAAAGTAACATGAATTTAGAATTTGTCCTAGTTTCAATACAAAAATAAAATGTAATCTGGAAAAGCACTTATTTTAGAAACTACAGCGCCTTGGCTACATTTTAGCTTATTGAGAAATTTAGTTCTACATTCTACTGAAATGCTACTACAAGAAAAAAATGAATACGTTCAAAGAAGGCTCGTATCAATTGATATTTTCAGTGATATTTGATCAAAATTCATACATAAAGTCAAAGACGAAGAGAGTAGCGGCCGGATCTGAATTCGCCTTGTGAAGCTGAGAAAATGACTGGAAAGCCTCAGTTATTAGCCAGCGACCCTCAATCTCTTATCTCCCCATTGCCGATCCGAAGCCCGCATCTTTACCGATCAGCCAACGGGATCTGGGTATTAAAATTTGTAGTAATGACGCTTACAAATTAAGTCTCTATTTTTACAGGTACGTTCGAAAAAAAATATAAATGGTACATGTTTTCGAAACAGCCATTTGCCGCAGAGACTTACAGTATATGTACTGTAGAATTGAGATACTGAACATAGTTCTGCCGATACTATGTAATAGTTTAGCTCTTACTGCAAATTGTTGACACTTTACAGCGCTTTCTCCTTCCCGGTTGGAGTTATTGGTCTCCCAATAGGGGCCTCCTCCTCAGGCCAGATATGGGTATGTCCACTAGAGTGGGGCCTAAAATCTTTTTTTTTTTAAGGTAACGGGGTAGTGGGGAAAAGTTGTGGTTGCTCGTAAATAATAACGTGTTAAAATCGTTTTGGCCTAGGACAATATCTTATAGCTGTGCATTTACCTCAAAATTTCAAATTTTCGATAATAATTTCAAAATTTTAGATTTTTTTTAAAAAAAATGCTGATAACAACGTTATTTTCGTGACTATTAGAGAAAGTTCGTCTGAAAAGAGGTAAAGAAGACGTGCTATGGGAAAAAGTACCAGTCGGAAGTGTACTGTCGGACGGAATAATCTGGTAAATATGCTTTAAAAGCGTCTTTTTTACTTATAGAAACCTTGCAAAAAAGGCGCTACTCTTACGTTCGTCGTTTGTTCTATGAGGTATAATAACGTTAGGAATATAAAGAAAATACAATTTAGCAACGTTATCAATTTTTTTTTAATCTAAAATTTTGATTTTTTTTTAGCGATAATTTGAAATTTTGAGGAAAATACGCAGCCATAAGATATTGTCCTAGTTCAAAATTATTTACACACGTAATTATTGACAGGTAACCACAACTTTTCAGCACTACCCGTTACCGATTTAAAGGTCCCAGCCTTATTGTCCACCAGATGATGAGTACGGAAAATATTAAAGGCCGACCAAAAGCAGTACTGCAGTAAGTAGAAGGTGCTACAAAGGCTAAAGGAAAACAACCCCGAAAAAATATAGTGAAGGGAAGTAACTTCATCATTACCAATCTGAGGCTAAAGGCGAATGAAATCGGCAAGACTCAGAGGTGGACGAGGCAAAACTCTAGAGTATTGTGTTTATTGGGATGGAGAAGGCAATGAAAAGTCACCAGATTACTTTCCATATGTTCAAGGTACAATATATCCCTCACTAATTTGTCCCAAGACAGAACATTTACGATGTAAACTATCCCCTCATTCGAATATTTGCGAGGGGTTGCTTTGGGTGAAGTTATTTCACAAATAAAAAGTAACCGAATGGAGTAAAAGAAAACAAGAACAGCAGAGAGAAGAGAAGATTAAGGACCACAACATGGAACGTAGGTCTCTATTGAAAGCAAAGATGATGTTAAACCATGTGGAGACAACATAGCTTATGGAAGTAAGATTGGAAGGAACTGGTGAAATTTGAGATGAAGAATACATAATCTTTTATTCGGGATTGGATAGAGAAGGAAGTAATGGATTATGTCTGTCCTTGCATAGCGTCTAAAAAAGAATGTCATGAAAATAAGATATAATACATCATTCAGCGCATTGTGATTGTAATTCTGAAAAAATCAAAGGTATGATTTTGTTATAATACAGATATACCTTATAACTGTATTATGATGTATATCATCCGGCCTTATGATGTGTACATCCGGAAGAAGTAACCGAAAGAGACTAAGAATGTCTGGAGAAGTTGATTCAGATAGAACAGAGAGCGCATGTATCATAGTGCTGGCTGACTTTAATGCATTAGTAGAGTTGAAGACGGAACACAGTAGGAAAATACGGGCTTTGAAGGAGAAACCCAAGAGGTCATAGATTTTTTGTGGAGCATAGTTTCAAAAGTTTACATAACCACTTTTTGGCATATTCCGTTTGTGTCAGTTCTCATAACGGTCATATGAGCTCCATTGATTACTAAATCCGTTTTTATCAAAACAGCAGGCATTTCATTCTTATTGGAAACTAAACTCAGGTATTTTCATCAAAATACAACAAATACGTTTACCCTATACACTATAGTAACATTATCATCATAAGGGGACATGCCGAGGTTGAGAAATTTATTTCGAAACGGCACGTGTCCAAAGCGCTGTTCACTAGCCGGCATTTGAGTGGCTATTTCCAAATCCTATTCAGAAAGGCCACATGATTCTAACGCACTTTCGAGTTGAAGTATGTATAATGCAACAGGTGGCAGAAGTTGCGTTCTGGGGTATTTATATGAGCAGTTAGGCGCCCTTCAATACAAGGCTTGTTGCGTTTGTTTTATTTGTTTCGATTGTTTTTAGTCGAAATAAGTAGTACAGCAACGAAGTTAAAGAAGAATAAGATGCGTGCTAATTAACTTCTTTTATGCAAGCGACTCAGATCGGAAATCGAACTCGTGGAAATTCTACATTGTGAAAGCAGAAACGCTTTGCAGTGAAATTCTTTCTGAAATTTTTGAAAACGAAAAATAAGTTCGTATTTCTCGTTCGCCTTTCACGTGATACGAATCCTGAGAATAGACAAGGGCGTCTAAAAAAGAAAGTCAACATGGAAAATCGAGGAGGGGATGGGAAGTCTCAAAGGAGATTATTGAAGAAACAAGCTGTAACAGATTTTCTATACAACTTAAGGTGAAGCGAGTGTCGCTATGGACGGACAGAGCTGAAACCAGATGAATTTTGGTGACCTGGTGACCCAACGTGACCCGAAAATAGATGGCCCAGTTCAAAACTAGATCCGAATGTCCCGCTGACTCGGCCCTAAACTTGACTCAAATGATCCGGTCTTGACCAAAGGGACTTGGGACCCTATTCTTAACCGAAATCGACATGACTGAGTTAACTCGGCGACCCAACGATCGAATCTTGACCCAATTGACTCGGTGACCCGTCTTATTCCTCTGGTTATAATCAATAAATATTATGATATTTGAGATTCCTTAAGAAGTGGGCTTACGTACGGGAACTTCATTCTTGAGATTTTTAACACATTTTAATGCTTTTAACCTATTTAATACTTCAAACATAAAATTCTTTCAGAATATTTTTTCCGATGGGAATATTTAGATATCTCCGACGGGATTGTGTAAATATTAGCGTCTGTGTTTATCGGGCAACCGACCTCAACCCTATGGGAATGCCTGCTCATACGTTAACTTCACAAAATGTACGAAGGTCCTGACTCCAAAAATCCAACTTTTCACACATGAACCGAGGACTCAGTGGAAGGGAATATTAGTTTTGAAATTTTGGATCCAACAATCGTAACCGTTTTTCTGTTGTGTGATGGTTGTAGTGGCCAGAACCGGAATTCTCTTGTGTTACACATTCCTTCTGATTGCAAAAGAAATTGTCTGTCAATGGCAACGATGCAAATGACGTTTTCTTTTCGTGGACACAGTTTTGTTCGAGTTGACAAGGCATTCGGCATAGTAGAACGAATATTGAAGAACAAATCCGAGTTTAAAATTAATAAAGAGTACATGGCTGTTTACACAGAATTTGGATCTGTGAAGAATCTAGGGAGGATTGAGTTGTGTATAATGTGCAGAATTAGGCCATTGATAAAGCAAATCGAAAATCATTAAAATATCCTAACTAGAACTGGTGGAACTTCCAAGAGGATTAAAAATAGATCATAATACCGGTTAAAAAGTATTCTCAACTAATTTAGATAAATTGCCAAGGAGAGAAAGAGGAAATATGACATAGTCACCCTATTTCCCGTTACCCTACAATGACCTTTGCCTGCTGACAAGAAATATTCTCTATCTGCTGAACAGACAATACGGGCAACAAAGGAGTAACGACCCCGAATTACAGTTGTATCTGTCAGTACTTTAGGAATTGCAAGAAGAGCAGCAGGATAAAGATAAAGATAAAATTAATTGTATGGGCGGTAACAGCACTATGGCTTACGCCCGTCCCGATACGGAGAAGCCCCTGATCTTAGTCATGTCAAAACTTAGCTGTTTATGAATTAAAATAATAAAAGCATATAAAAGATGAAGTAAAACGTCTTCACAAACAGTCTTGTGGTGTAAATGGCCAGTAGAACGAATAAAACATACGAAAGGTGTACAGAGTCTTTCTTATCAAAAAGTAAAACGAGGAAGGCTGTAAATGGGCCTTCACAAGATAAAACAAAAATACACTATAAAACTTAACAGCTAAGGGGCATAATCAGATAAGATAGACGCAAATCATAAAATTTTCTGCAAAACTAGTAAAAATGCTACCTTTTAAGTCTAGGTTTATATCTCGGTTTCCCTTTCCTTCCCACGAGATTAAAATCCATATCCATCAGGTGGTCCTCAATTATGTCGGTAGTCAAAGATGAACTGGGTTCGACAGTATGTGCAGACTCTTCCTGGGCTAATTAAGCAGACAAAACGTTCGTCAGAGTCTTAATGCTTGTAGTGAGAGGTGAAGTTCGAACTAATTTGGAGACTTTATAGGGACTAAAAATAGTCTTAACCCGTGGAGTCCTAGAGCTCTGCACAGGTGTTTTCTGTCCCTGACCCTGCGTCGGCATATTGCGAGGAGTCTCCGATCCTTTGGGCAGCTTCGGAGGGTCGTCTTGCACATCAGACTCTGTTTGTGTTGATACATTAACTGTCTGGGTACCAACCGAGACAGTTTTAACTGCTAGTCTGGCTACAACATGTGAAAACGCACCAGAGGGAACGGTGCGCTGAGACTCTCTTAATCGAGGTTTAGCATCACCAGCATATATTTTCTCTATCACCATCAGCTCTCGAACTCGTTTTTCCTCTTTAAAGACCGGACAGTCACGCGACCAGGCCGTGTGATCACTCTTGCAATTAACACACTGAGGTTTCAGTGACTTACAAGGATCCGCACCATGGCTACTGGTACCGCATATTGCACATACAGCAGAGGTCGCCTTACACGACGTGCTGGTGTGTCCATACTGCTGATATTTAAATCAGCGGAGCGGACTCGGTATATAAGGACGGACGGACAGGTAAGCAATAGAAAGCTGCCTTC